>PVKV010006078.1:60660-108660 GCA_004027835.1 Alouatta palliata
CCCGTCTCTACTAAAAATACAAAAATTAGCTGGGCATGGTGGCACGTGCCTGTAGTCCCAGCTACTCGGGAGGCTGAGGCAGGAGAATTGCTTGAACCCAGGAGGCAGAGGTTGCGGTGAGCCGAGATCGCGCCATTGCACTCCAGCCTGGGTAACAAGAGCGAAACTCTGTCTCAAAAAAAAAAAAAAAAAAAAAAAAAAAAAAACTTTTCCTGAGATGAAAAGCAATATTTAGCCATTTGATTGAATATATTAATAACAGAAATGTATAAAAAAGTAAATAGCAGCCAGAAACAACTGCTATTGTTATATTCCTTTTTATTCATTAACTATTTTTACACAAAAAGAACATTCTAACTATGTCGTTTGCTTTCTGCCTTTTTTTAATCTAATGTTTTACTTTCTCATATTATAAAATATGGTTTGCCCAAATCTTCCAAGTTAACATTCTTTTCCTTATCTTTCAAACTAAAACTGGCTTAAACATCAAATTACTTACAGTAGAAAATCTAATGAATGCTCCATATATTTCTGGACATTCTTTAAGAATTTATCTTTTTCCAGAACAACCGATTGCTGCTTCCAGTGAGTTATTGATGCCTGCTCTGAATTTTTTCACTCTTGAGCACATGTTCTTTTCCATACTATACTGCTCTAAACAGCAGATAATATATTTATTTACGAATTTACCAGCTGGAGACTGTTTGACTATATACTTTACTGAAGATCTAACAAAATAGAAGGCAATTATATCTTTGGACAGTACAATAAAAGATGTAAAATTGAATATTAGATGTTCCCCCTTCCTAAAGTCCTCTCGACCATCAGCGTATTTTATTAATCCAAAACCACTTTCTTCCTTGGAGGAATTCTACTGCCTGACCTTAAAATAATATTTTTACTACCAATATAAAGATAAATAAATCATATTTTCATAAATGAAGAACATTTACACCATAGCATCAGAAAGACATAAAGGGAAAGTTTAACCATAAGCCAGCAAGTCCAGTCACTGGCATTTTCATGAATATTTTAGGAGTACCATAGAAAGACATTTAGCTCAGCCTGGGTGAGAAGGAAGATCACTAGCTGATCCCCCCAAAGCTGAGTTTGATTAAATAAATAGGATTTATTTAACCAGAGATGCAAAGAGGAGGTAAGAGGAACAACAAGGCAGGGAGATCAGGGTGAGCAAAGATTCAAGGGCAAGAAACAGCTTGAGGTTTCCACAGAGATAAAATCAGCTAAGTCACGCTAGCATGGAGAGGTCTGGGAGAGGAAGAAAGCGGAGAGGTCACAGAAAGTCTACCGTGTCATGTGAGGATGTCAATGCCATTGTCTGAAAGTGGGTAACCATTTAAAAATTTTGAGAGGAAGTAACATGCTTGCATTCTAGCTGCCTCAACCACATGGTGTATGGATTTGAGGAAGGCAGGACTGGAGGCAAATTTCAAAAGTGAAGGCAAGAGCTGTTTCAAACAAGCGATGCTCCTGAACTGGAGCAGCAGTGACGTAAATAGAGAGAAGTCAAATTTAAAATAGGTGGGGATGTACAACTGACAATGCTTCGCGCATGAATGGGTATTCAGAAAAAAAATTCCTATAAGACAACTGATAGATGGAAGGAATAAATTTGACAACATAGTAGATGAATTTTCTTTCTTGATCAGTAGCCTGCAAAACTGCCATGGAAGAGACTTTCTTTTGCTTCTGTCTGGGAGACTGAGATCAATTTTATTTATTTATAATACCCACAGGGCATTCTGACATCCTTTTCAACCATTCTAAAAGTCATTTCTCACTTAGAGTTAGACTAAAAAAAAAAAAGAACTTTTGGAAGCTGATGTGAGTGGGGTAACCATGGAAAGGGTCTATGCTTTTCCTTGGACTTTCATTCTTAATCCTGACTATTCATGTGATGGCACAAGGTATTCATGCTGCCAGGCATCTCAGGGATGACCCAATATAGTTAAAACACTTTTATTCTCTCCTGGCTTTTATTGCCTCTAATGGGACCATAACTTACATATTCTCTTTTATTCTTCATTATTTTTTCCAGGAGAAGATATGCCTGAAGCACTTTCTGTGCTCATACAATATCTTCTTTCAACTTTATATCTCTTTGAGAAAGAACTTTTATAAACTAGGTTATATAAGAATATCTCCGATGTAAATGCTGGTAGAAAAGAGAGGTACTGCAACTTGGGAAAACAACCTTTAAAAATACCCACTGCAGCTTCTTTGTAAGCATGAAGTTGGGATCAGATTCCAGCGTAATTACTCAGCAAATGCCCTTTTGAGAAATGAAACTCTTCAAAACTTACCATCTCATCAAAGAAAACTCAAAGTTAATAATACCCAGAAAAATGCAAATTAAGACAACAAGCTATGACTGGCAAATGTTAGAAAAATAGAAAATGTCAAATGTAGATGGGAATTTGCAGCTCTAGGAGACATCTGCTCTGCTGGAAGTGTCAGCTAGGCAGTCATACTGGAATACAAGCTGGTATACGGACTTAGTAAATACACACTGACCCTATAACTCGGCTTGCATAAAATGTGTTCGTATCCTCAACTCTCACTGCAGGCTTCTCAGCTCTGTACAAAGCACTGCTTGCACTGATAGGGACTTTAGGGGAACATGGATGTGTAAAACTAAGTGAATCAGTAAAATGTGGAATACAATTAGAAAAGGAAAAATAGATTCACTACATTGTACTCAGATGAATATTAAGAACATAGTATTTTCATGAAAAACGTAGGTCAGAAAAGATGTTTATCAACAATATTATTTACATAAACTAAAATACATTGCACATAAAACAATGTATGTTTTGCAAGAACATACGTAATAAAGACAAACACACTAAATACTTAGCTATGCGGAAGAAGTTGGAAAATTTGAATTGGGCCAGCAAATAAAGAAAAATAAACACTTTTATGTCTAAACTGTCATTTTGCTGAACTTTTGCATTTTTCTATCTTTCATTCCTGACTTCCTCTGACTTTTCTTTTTCTCTTTCTATTCTACCTACAGTTTTCCTCAAATTGAAAAATAAAACTGAAGAAAGCATGTGTTCAAAATGTGGAAATAGGCCGGGTTTAGTGGCTCACACCTGTAATCTCAGCACTGTGCGGGTCCGAGGCAGGCAGATTACTTGAGGTCAAGCATTCGAGACTAGCCTAGCCAACACAGACAAACCCCATCTCTACTAAAAATACAAAAATTAGCTGGGCATAGTGGTGCATGCCTATAATCCCAGCTACTTTGGGGCTGAGGCAGGAGAATCAGCTGAACCTGGGAGGCAGAGGTTGCAGTGAGCCAAGATTATGCCACTGAACTCTAGCCTGGGTGACAGGGCGAGACTTCATCTCAAACAAGAGACCCCACAAAACATGGAAAATAAGAAGTAAGTTGGAATTCACAGAGTGTGGTCATGGATATATATGCTATAGCAATTGTAGAATGTTTTAATGCTGCAAGTTTTTTTCATCAACTATAAGAAAGTAGACATTCATTAGTCATTCAATTTTCAGTGTTATATCCACTATGTTACCTGCAAAACCATTTTGACCATAAAACCACTCAAGGTGCTTGTCAAATGGAGAGTCCAAAACACTCCTTCCAGTACTATGATAATTTAAATTCAAGAGGTGAAGGATATGGCCAGAAATCTGTAGTTTTAATAAACACCCTAAGTAATCATATGAGCAGGCAAATTGGCATAAATACTGGCCAAGCCTATCCAAAATATTCTTTTCTTTCCTAGGAGGAAGTACCTATTGGCCGCTTTACCATGAAAATAATAATACAAATGAAAGCTACCATTTATTGGATGCTGGTTATGTAACAGAGCACTCATGTTCTCATTAGTACATCCCAACAACTCTATGGAACAGGTAATGTCATCATTCACATCTTAAAAATGAAACTGCTGGCTTACATGGATAAATATCATTTGCCCGTAACAAATTAATTAGTGGCAGAAATGGTCTTGAAGCTAAGTTTACCAAATGCCTAAGTGTATACTCTTGAGTGTGACAGCATATGATTATTTATTTATATTACAGGTGTATGGTTGATTTAAATGTCTGTACGAGGTTGTTTTTTGTTTGGGTTGATCATTTTTTGTTTCTTTTTCTATATATTACCAGTAAGTATTTGACAGAATAAGTATCTAGTAAGCAGCTAGTTTTTGTCAAAAACTAGCTGCTTACTAGACACAGTTAACATGAGACCCACTCACAAAGAATAACCTACACACAGTTTCAACTGCTTTGCTTGTGTTTGGTTACCACCTAAGCAAGGATGCATGTGATGTATCAGGGATTGCCCAGTTATTCCAGTAGTTCTCTCAAAGCCTTCTCTTTGCTCTAGGCTCTGTAATTATCTCTAAAAGCTAGTATTCAAAGTTGGTGGAGTAACTGTCCTCTGGGAGCAAAAGAAGTATCATTGCTATAATGCCACAGCTAGGCATTGCTGAGTGAAGACCTTGATAAAAACAAGAATTCTCTATTCTTTTTTTTTTTTTTAAAGATGGGGTTTCACCATGATGGCCAGGCTGGTCTTGAACTCCTGACCTCAGGTGATCCACCCACCTCAGCCTCCCAAAGTGCTAGGATTATACAGGTATGAGCCACCACACCAGGCCAAGAATTCTCTATTCTTAAGTAATTCTCTCGAGATTTCTGTACTCAGAGAGATCTACAAAATTCCTTCAAAGACTCGAGTCAGTTATTAATGTGCTATTCTACATGCTGAAGGTAAGTTAGCTCAACTGATTGTACACATAGAGGAAATAAACAGCATTTAAAACTGTTAAATTTTAACAAATATTGCTGTGCCAAAAAGGAGAGAGAAAGAGTATCCTTATGGATTTTTTTCTTCTTTTTTTAAGTTTCAAGTAAAAAATATTACATCTACTACAATTTCTTTGTTTTGATTCAGAGGTTCTCAACCATAAAATATGACTCAGAGAAAGTTGTGCAGAAATATTAGTGAAAGAAAAAATGGAAACTATAGCACTGTAAGTGCAATTCAGACTTAAAGAGCAGTATAGAAGAGTACTTCTAGTTTATAAATCAGCATTTTCAATAGCTTTTTAAAAATATATTTTTTAAAAAAAGATATTAACTTCCACATAGTATTTTTTTTTTACTTAAACATGCATCAAACTCCTATTTTATCCATGTCTTTGCCAATTGAAATGACCAAAAGAATATGAAGGTAAGAAACCCTTCATGGACTCAGGGAACCAAGAAGAAAGTCTAATCAATTTATATGAGATATAATAGAGATGGAAACAAATTAAAAGTCTGACACTTACTGAAACTCCTCCTTCTGAGAAAAGCACATGGTTGACATGGCGAGGGAAGGGTGTGCCAGCACCCCTGTTTCACATCCCTGAATGGAAAAGTTCTTTATCAACTTTCATCCCTTTTCTTTACTATCAAATAGTCATCACTGAATTGATTCATTATTTCTTTAAGGTTGCAAACTGGTGACGTTTCTCATCCTATCATGCTTTCTATTATATTCTAGGACTTTTCTGTATAGAACTGTCCCTTACCCATGCTGGCTATCATTTACCCTGAAACGTATTTCATACAAGAAAGACAGGATCAATGCTTAAGAACTTTACTCTTACCATCAATTTTCTGAGTAACAAGTTGATGCTAGCTCCAAAATATCTAATGAATGTTTTGTGTGTGTCTCTATTTTCTTCTCACGATGTTTTAATATAAAATATGTTTTTGTCAATTGAAGTAACTTTGAAGTTCAAGCAGGCTTCAGTGTCCTTTTGGTGCATGACCTGCAGTGTCAGATTACTTATTTGCTTTCAAGCACAACAACCTGTCCTGGGATCAGTTTGTATATTTCCTATATCAGACCCGATATAATATGGATCCAGATTTTCAGAAGCAGATTATACAGTTTGAAGGTCCTCATTAAGGAAAAAAATGCAAAGCTGTGAATATAAGATACTAAAGTAAATATTTATATAGGATGACAAAATAAATCACAACAAACTATAATGTTTGAAAAGTAGACATCCTACAAAATCACAAAATCCAGTAAAAAGACATAATACTTTTACCAACTGTTGAAATATTTGTAACACTTTTTCTTACATGTTTGCCTGAATTCTCTTTATATGACAATAATTTTATAATATCTTCTAAGCAGAGAGTAGAAAGGTAAATCCTTCCTTCCTCTATCATGCTTCAATAAAAAGTGATTATTATGTTGGTGCAAAAGTAACTGTGGTTTTTGCCATTAAAGGTAATAATATTATTATTATTATCAAATCGGGAGAAACTATCAAGTTTCCTTCAGACTTACACTTTAATATTTGGAGGTATTTCCACAGTTACCTTCTGGCTCTGTTTATCTCAAACTTTGTTTCTCCTTCACTAGTCTCACAGTGTCATGAGCACTAGAACACGTTCGTATCCTCATATGACCTCAGCCTTGCCCCTCCTTCTTAGGATATTACATTGATTCATTGTGAAGGGCACATTCTATATCAGAACAGTTAACAGTAATATCAAGGGACCATAAACTATAAGAATGTGTCCCTCTTCAAATATTCCTTAGCATGATCTTTAAAATCCCCATGGTCAATTCAAAACTACTCAACCAAAGAATTATGCCAAAAGAAAAATCAGAGTAAAACTAATTGCAACTTAAAATATCATAGTTTTGAATATTTCGCAAATATATATGTGTGTGTGTTTGTGTGTGTGTGTGTGTGTGTGTGAGTGTGTGTGAGACCATGTGATCACACTGCTAGGGCCTCCCATGAATTTGGAAAGAACTCATATAAGTGAGACACCCCGCAACTTAAGCTTCTTTAAAGTCACTATAATTTCAAATCAACCTGGAATCAGCCATTTATACAGGATTGAGTTTCCTTTTATTGATGAATACTCACTGCTACTGAGTTGTCACTGCTTCCAGACAGTTTCACTAAACTTTGAAATGAGTATTTTTAAAGCAAGGGAAATAGATTATGTACTTATACTGATGTTTCAATTCTAAATTAAAATTACATCATTTTTACTTAAATGTTTTAATTTTTATGCTTGTATGTCTTATATCTTATGCTGAAAATCTTAATGCCCCAAAGATAATTTTCAAGATAACTCACTTGTTTTATTCTATAATAGACATAATATAGATTCTAATCAACAATTACCCATAATAAGTTGAATTGAGTTTAAATGATGAATAGAATTTTATTCAGGTACAACCCAGAAACAAGTAGGAATCATGAAGCATGAACAGCGTGTGTGAATTCTAGGGCTTAATGTTACCAGAATAAACAATATATTTGTGAGAGAATACATGACACCAGATATGGACGTCGTTGAGTGCTAGTTAAGCAGCTTTTACATTATTGTGAATGCTCTTAAAAGCAGACACTTATTTTAATCAGTGGCATAAAATGAATCTGAATTTTTTTTGAAGTCTGGAATGAGAGAGAGAGCAGACTAGCAAGAGATCAGCATGGTGTGAAGAATAAAATAGGGGAGAGCCTCAGTTACTATGTAAATTAGAAAGCCACCCAGTCCCTGCAAATGCTTCCTTGAGCTCACTCTAACAATAATCAAGGAGACAATGAACTTCAGCTGGCAGAAAATAACTGGACTTATTCACAAACTTAGATTCTTAGGGGAAATTATTAAGGAGAAAGGAGATAGAAATAGCAATTCTCATTTCTTCTCACTCCTATTAGTCAATAAATATGTATTGAGCATTATCTGTATGCCAGCAACTGGTGGAAACACAGCATTGAACAAGACAAATATTGTCCTTGCATTTTATGGAGCTTACAGTCTTGCAAGAAAAATGAATAAATGATCAAAATTGATGAGTTTCCAAAATAAGCCTTTTAAATTACAAGTATGTTGGATAATTTTGATATCGCAGTTGTTATAATACTGTATTCCAAATGTTGCCCAGGCAAAATGAAACCATGAAAATTTGGTTCTTTCTGTCTTTTTTTCCGTATGTCTTCTCACCTCTCAAAATTACATGCTGTCATTTACCCTGAAACTGACTGCCTTCTCCTTTTCTTAGACCCATCTTGATGAGCAATTAAAATTATCAGCTTAGAACCCCAATAAACTAATGCTTACTATTCTTATTCAGTGTAATTATGTCTTAGAGCTGACTCTGTGTGATTAAAAAAAAAAAAAATGTCCCCAGCCCTGTGATTTTACCCCTTAAATATGACAGGCTTTCACACCACAGGGTGCAGAATATGAGTTACTTTGAGTAAAGTGGTATGTTTTATTGCCCCTCAAAACACAACGCGAGACCATTTTCCATCTGCAGGGCAGGGCTAGCTGGATTATATAGTACGTTACAGGGAAAAATCTGTCTTTACATCTTGTTTAGTTACTCCAGAGACATCATGAGAAGGCACCTTTCTTCATGGTTGGCTATTATTTTCTGAACAGACCTACATAAAAATTATGGAGAAATTGCTTTGTAAAAATAAGTACATAAACAGAGCACAGTGATTCTTACCTATAATTGCAGTGACTCTGGAGGCTGAGGCAGGAGGATTACTTCAGACCAGGTATTCAACACTAGCCTGAGCAATATAGCTAGATCAAGTGTCTAAAAAAAAATTTAAATATTAGCTAGGTGTAGTGGCATGTGCCTGTAGTCCCAGCTACTCAAAAGACTGAAGTGGGAGGATTGCTTGAGCCCAGGAGTTCAAGGCTGTGGTAAGCTATGATTATACCACTGCACTCTAGCCTGGGTGACAGAGCAAAACCCCATCTCTAAAAAAATAATGACAATAGTAAGTGTGTACATAAAAATTGAGTCTGAAGGTGTTGAAAGATAATTTCTTAAGGTCACTTATTTGACTTAAGTTGAAAACCAGAACAAATAAGGAAATTTGTACCAGATAGCTTTGAATTTTCTGTGAAACAGAAAAAAAAAATAGTTCTCTGGATAAATGGAATATAAAGCCTTGAAGAGGAGAAAGCATGGATTTGCTGGTCATAAAAATAAACAAGAAAATAGGGTCATAACCTATATAAAACCTAAAAATTAAAGAACTGGTACATATTTTTCTTGTATATTTTTAGGGCAAAATCTGTGGGACATTTCTGTTTGGATTCATACTTCAATACTTTTGCATGTTGGTTTTTTCCACTTTCTATTTTGTAATTTTTATCTTTCAAAAATAATTTTATTATACAAATTTATCTTAGCTAGTTTTGTTAGTTTCTCCCTACTTGTGCTTCCATGTTTTTATCACTCCTTGTAGGTGGGAGTTTGAATCAATATAACCATCTTAAATTGTATTTGGCAAATTTTATCTAACACATTTAAAAAATTCAGAAACAGCTGGGTGCGGCGGCTCATGTCTGTAATCCCAGCACTTTGGGAGGCTGAGGTGAACAGAACACAAGGTCAGGAGTTCGAGAACAGCCTGACCAATGTGGTGAAACCTCATCTCTACTAAAAATACAAAAATGAACCAGGCATAGTGGCGCGTACTGTAGTCCCAGCTACTCAGGAGGATGAGGCAGGAGAATCACTTGAAACTAGGAGGTGGAGGTTGTAATAAGCCGAGATCATGCCACTGCACTCCAGCCTGGGAGACAGAGCAAGACTCTTTGTCAAAAAAAAAAAAAAAAACTGAATCATTAACTTTGTAATTCCACTTCTAGAATCCTCCCTCCACCTAGATATAAATATAGATGTTGACAAAAACTGAGCTTCAAAAATATTTACCATACATTTATAATAGTCAAATACAGTGAACTGCTTAATTATTCAATACAGGATGTATTAAATAAACTACTAATATCTGTGCCTTAATGAATTGCTCTTCTTCAAATGTCTGCCCTCCCAAAGCGAGGCCTAGAATGTTCTCAAAGCATCACTTGAGTCTCTTTACCTCTTAGAATCCTCTCCAACTCCTCCAGGAAGACTTAGTTGACTCCTCTTCTGAGCTCATCTAACTTTATGTTCAAACATTGGCACTCACTGTGTGGTATGACTATTTTTCTCTTTGCGTGCCTTTTCTCCCTTTTCTAGATTATGCATGCCTTTTCTCCCTTTTCTAATCATGTCTCACTTACCTTTTTATCAATCTCACCTAGCAGAATACCTAGCATATTACTGACATTAAAAAAACTCTTTAATGGATAGCTGAATCAAGGAATGAGTGTTGGTTGAGCAATTGTGATGACATTGATCAACAGCACAACAATGTTACAATTCAAAATGCTGTTGATTACAACTTACACCTTTTTTATTCTTAGTCTAACTTGATAAATGTTGATTATCTTTTCCTAATTACACAAGTAAAACAGGCTGATTCTAGAAGAAGAGTTAGAGAACACATTGTAGATTAAAAAATCTAAATTTCCCATAATTCCAGAAGAATCATTCTTGGTTTATTTCCTTCCAGCTATTTTCCTGTTTAAAAAAAATAAAGGTGAATAGCTCCCCTTCCTTCCACCGAGAAACGTGGAGAGAGGTAGAGTAGGAAGTAATAGGGAAGAAACCCAGGGGGTGCCTAAGAGTTTAGATTCTGTCTCTGCTCTCAAGCCCATTTCTGGCTCCTTTGCTGCACCTCAGGGGACAGTTTCCCAGAGAAAAGAGTTTGCTCGACTGTCTAAAATTTCTAATCTCCACTACTTTCTGAAACTGAGTTTCATTTCAACACAGAAATTTATAGATTTCAGCTTTATTTTAAAGAATTCACTGGGAGGATCCAAGATGGCGGATTAGACACAACTTCAGCGCACAACACCCAGCGAAAGAGGTGCAGAAACCCAGAGATCTCCTAGCTCCAACTGAGGTACCAGGTGCATTTCAATGGGTCTGGTCCGAGGGTGAGCAAAGCCCACTCAGCACAGACCGAGGCGGGGAGGGGTGCTGCTTCACCCAGAAAGTGCATCTGACCGGCGAGTCTGAGGCTCCACCTCCAGTGCTCCCATCCAGATACAGCGCTTCCCCCAAAGCCTCAGCAATACACAGAACAGGGGATCTTTGCTGGGAATTACAAGCGCAGAGTTGAATAAGGGTCTGCAGACTGAGCTATCGCCCCCTCCCCCCGCCCAGAGAGAGAGGGAGCTGTAAGCGGGAGCAGCTGGGCGGCCCCTACCCCATGACCAGAGAGAGAAAGCTGAAAGGGGGAGACTGCCAGGTGTGGCTGGGTAGGTCCCTGACCTCCCCCACAAACCCCAGAGGGCTGAAACTCTGACTCCAGTGGGTTGCATAGCCAGTAACACAGTCTGAGAGGAACACTGAATGATCCAGCCCAGTGGAGGAAGGGCACAACCCACCACTAGAGGGGTGGGGCTGGGCTACATGTTTTAACAAAAAACACAGGAAGCCTACAGAGCAACGGGACAGCATTCTCAACAACCCAGCAGCACCTACAGGTCAGCAGAAGAGGCAGGCCTAATCTCCCAGCATAAACAAAAAAGACACAGGAAGCTTCCCTAGTAAACTGAAGGAGTCCCTAGAAACCCAGTAGCGCCCCACAGGCAGACAAGTGACCTCATCAAGCAGCTCTCTGACACCACAGCCAGGTAAATCCACAAAGATGGGGAAAAAAATAGCACAAAAAAGGTGAAACCACCAAAGACCAGAACACCTCTTCTCCTTTAAGGAATCACAATACCTCAACAACACAGGATCACAACTGGACCGAGAAGGAGAGTGAAGAATTGATGGAAACAGGATTCAAATGGTGGATAATAACAAACTTCTCAGAGCTAAAGGAACACGTTCTAACTCAATGCAAAGAAACCAAAAACCTTGAAAAAAGGTTAGACGAAATGCTAACTAGAATAACCGGCTTAGAGAAGAACATAAATGACTTGATGGAGTTGAAGAACACAGCACGAGAACTACGTGAAGCAAACACAAGTTTTAATAGCTGAATCGATCAAGCAGAAAAAAGGATATCAGAGATTGAAGATCAACTCAATGAATTAAAAAGAGAAGGCAATACAAGAGAAAAAAGAGTGAAAAGAAACGAACAAAGCCTCCAAGAAATATAGGATTATGTGAAAAAACCTAATCTATGCTTGATCGGTGTACCTGAATATGATGGGGAGAATGAATCAAAGCTGGGAAACACACTCCAGGATATTATCCAGGAGAACTTCCCAAGCCTAGCAAGGCAGTCCAAATTTCAAATTCAAGAAATACAGAGAACTCCACAAAGATATTCCTCAAGGAGAGCAACCCTAAGGCACATAATTGTCAGATTCACCAGGGTTGAAATGAAGAAAAAAATGCTAAGGGCAGCCAGAGAGAAAGGTCAGGTCACCTACAGAGGGAAGCCAATCAGACTCACAGCAGATCTCTCAGCAGAAACTCTACAAGCGAGAAGAGAGTGGGGGCCAATATTCAACATCCTTAAAGAAAAGAAGTTTCAACCCAGAATCTCATATCCAGCCAAACTAAGCTTCATAAGTGAAGGAGAAATAAAATCCTTTATGGACAAGCAATTATTGAGAGATTTTGTCACCACCAGACTTGCCCTATAAGAGCTCCTGAAAGAAACACTAAGCATGGAAAGGAACAAGTACCAGTCACTGCAAAAACAAACCAGTTGGCTAAGACCAAAAATGCAATGAAGAAAATGAGTCAACTAATGAGAAAGAAAACCAGCCAGTAACAAAATGGCAGGATCAAATTCATACATAACAATATTAACATTGAATGTAAATGGCCTAAATGCCCCAATCAAAAGATACAGACTGGCAAAAAAATTTTTGCAATCTACCCATCTCACAAAGGGCTAATATCCAGAATCTACAAAGAACTAAAACAGATATACAAGAAAAAAACAAACAACCCCATTCAAAAGTGGGTGAAGGATATGAATACACACTTTCAAAAGAGGACATATATGAGGCCAACAAACATATGAAAAACTGCTCATCATCACAGGTCATTAGAGAAATGCAAATCAAAACCACACTGAGATATCATCTCACACCAGTTAGAATGGTGATCATTAAAAAATCAGGAGACAACAGATGCTGGAAAGGATGTGTAGAAATAGGAACACTCTTACACAGTTGGTAGGAGTGTAAATTAGTTCAACCATTGTGGAAGACAGTGTGGCGATTTCTCAAGGATCTAGAAATAGAAATTCCATTTGACCCAGCAATCCCACTATTGGGTATCTACCCGAAGAACTATAAATCGTTCTACTATAAAGACACATGCACACATATGTTCATTGCAGCCCTGTGTACAATAGCAAAGACCTGGAACCAACCCAAATGCCCATCAATGATAGACTGGACAAAGAAAATGTGGTACATATACACCATGAAATACTACACAGCCATAAAAAAACGATGAGTTTGTGTCCTTTGTAGGGACTTTGATAAATCTGGAAACCATCATTCTCAGCAAAATGACCCAAGAACAGAAAGCCAAGCACCATATATTCTCACTCATAGGTGGGTGTTGAACAATGAGAACATGTGGACTCAGGGAGAGGAGCATCACACACAGGGGACAGTTGGAGGGGGTAGGGGAGAGACAATGGGGGGTGGGGAGGGGGGGTGGGGAGACATAACATGGGGAGAAATGCCAGATATAGTATGCACCTAAAGTACAATAAATAAATATTAAAAAAAAAAAGAAATATTAAAAAAATAAAGGTAATTCAAACAAGGTAGATAAGACAAATAGGTAAATATAAATGGATAGATAAAATTGCATAAATACATACAATTGACCATTTTCCTGTATTTTAATGATTTAAAAAATAACCATGAAACAGTCAAAGGTATTTTGGTCATCATGAGAAAATTTGCATATGCATATTTCATTTGAAAATATTTCCAAAAACTTTTTTTATTTTACCCTTCAAGTCACACTCTAGAATTTTCTCACTATCTAAGGGAATTTTTTTTAATGTAGTTTGGTGACTAAATCAGACTTCATGTTAATTTCCCAACTTTGTCTACAATCAGCAGTTGAGTTCCCCAGGCTTCAATTCTTGCAAAGTGTTAACAATGTCTTAACCTCATTAATAATCTACAACATAATGGGGGGTTTAAGGGTAGCAGACAAGATTAAGCTCATTTGTGTGCACTCATTGATAGATTATGTATTGCACTAAATTTTAACCAGAGCCTCACTGGAGGCCCTATTTATCCTTTAGTTTATAGCGTAACTGATGTGAACAGCCTAGATAAATTGAAATCATCACCAGGATTTCCATGACTGCCACTTGTTTTAGATCTTCATGTTTCCTACTGCCTTCAACTGAAGTACCCCCAAGAGCTATTGACATTTTTATCTGGTTTAGGCCAAGAACAAAATTCTGAATTTTTGTTTATTGCCAAAATATAGAAAATTATGCAAATCATTTTTGATAGCTATAGATTTCATTAAAAATTTGAAAAGGAAACTAGTGGAGTGGGTTATGTTTTCAACTAACAGCTGGTGGTAAGAATGGGCTGGAAATTTAGGCAGAAGCCAAATTACAGAGGCTAACATCTCATTTCTCTATTAGAATTGCCCAGGGGACTTAATCAAAAAACCAAACAAAAACAGGAGTCCTGGGCCCACTCCAGATTTATTATCAAGGCAGAAGATCCTGGAGTCTGCATTTTAAATATAAAAGCCAGTTTATTCTTATGCACACTTTAAGAAGCACTGGACTAAGAACTGTTTGCCTTTAACCAAATCAAGAATAGGAAGGAGTGGGCTGTACTGGAGATAGAACGGATGAGTTCTTTTTAGGCATGTTGAATTTGAGATGTATGCTAGAAATCCCAGTATGCGTTTCCAGTAGGAATTCAGAAATATGACCATATAGCTTATGAAAACCTCAGATTTTAGCACACATTTTGGAATCAGACAACTCATCCATCACATCAATAGTAACTGAAACCTTGAGCACAGGTGCACCCACCCATGAAGAATGAGCAGAATGAGAAAAGATGAGAACTAGAGACCAAATCAGAGGTAGAAGAAGAAAACATTAGTCAGTCATGGCAACCGTAAAGTCCCTAGCACCAAGCAGTCCTCTGAGGGTACCTGGAAGGCAACTGCAGATATAGCTTTATCTGCATTTTATGATTATATAACAAGGTGTGATGTGGAGAGCATTGCAAAGACAGAAGCCAGGGTCAAGAGCAAGGGGCTGCCTTTGAGATGAAAGAATTCAGAGTAACATCACCAGATTTTGCAAATAAAAATACAGGAAGCACAATTAAATTTAAATACAAGATAAACAGGATTTTTTTGGCATATGTACCAAATATTGTGTGGTATATACATTTAAAAAAGCACTCTATGCTTTATCTGAGATTTAATTTAATTTAACTGACTCTATTACTGGGTCTCCTTTACCTTTAACCCCCAGTCTGGACACACACACTCACTAGGGTTTAAATGATTGTTCTTGAGATCTTAGTGAAAAGAAACTTCTAAATAATTTGGCAGAGGGGTAATTTGATAAATTGATTTTGGGTTAACTGACCAATGACCTTGGAAACACCTATCACCTTCCAAAAATTTTTTAAACATTCTTACTGGCCAGGATTTGAAAGCAAAACTTAAAAATGACATACTCATATTTTTATTATAATTGTAAAGTCAGCCTACATTTAATATGCCTCAAATTCTCTAACAGCAAAATCTCAGAAAAATGGCCAAAAAAAGTCTCTGCTCTTTCTGACAGGATATTGGAAATAATCACAAGGAGTGTCTGGACAGTGAAGCAGGCACAATAGGGGAGTTTAGCAGGGACTACTCAGACTGGAAGCTATTATCCTTGGTCAAAAAACTCTCATGAACTTGCCACAAAGAAGAAATCCCCAGGCCAGCTTAGAAGGGAGTCAAAGGTAAATCTTCAGAAATCATGGGAACATACACCAGAAATTGGATGGACCTTTTACATAGGAAATCTTCTAGAGTTTTATGATTATGCTGCACATTGAATCTCTACCTTCAAGTGTGAACTTTAGAAAACTATAAACAGATTGATGGTAGTGTAGAATTAGTACTCAACCCTAACATTAACAATAATTTATAGAGATGTGTTAGCATGGTAGCCTCTACACTACCCAGATTCTCCTTGAAAGGGGAATGAAGAATGAAGAACGAAGAAGAAAAAGGAATGAAGACCTTTTCCCCCAGCTGCTGAGACTGTTGTCAGAAGGTATTCCTCTGCTGTTAGCCCTCTCCGGGAATTGCCTCAGCTAAAGAAAATTGCTTTGACTAACATGTCATTTACTTCCAGAAGCAGCCCTCATCTGATCATCCATCTCCTAGAGCAAACTCAAGACACCTCGTGGTCAATCTCAGCTTCCGTAGCTCCCTGTGAAATTAGCTGAGGTCTTTGTCAGACTGCATCCCAGCTTACCTTCTCCCTCTAATGAATTCTGCTTCCTTCACCTCCCATCATGGATGTCAATCCCAAGAGCACTTCCTAATAAATGCACTGCCTACTAATCACTATCTTAGTCTGTATCCCAGAAAACCCAAACAGTGACAATATGGCCTTGGGAATAAGGCAATCCATGCATAATTTGGAGACACATGAAGCCTGAAGAAGGAACAAGTACACAACCAGGACTGAGGTATCTCATTAGTTAGCTGTTTTCACCATTACTCTAGAGAGGATATATTGAGAGTTTATACCAGATCACATGGTAATGTTGCCTTATATCAGAATTATTATTGCCTTATATCAGAATAACACAAAGTAAACTGATTATTTCTTTAATTTCTCATAATAAAAATCTAGTCTTACTGTCTGTAACTAGCCTAATTGTCTGTAACTTACTTTAGAGTACCTTAGTGTGGACAGCACAATATAAATATGTATTAATCTACATGCTAGGGGCTTTTAGTTAACATTTGAAGTACATTAATCAGGTATCCACATGGCAGGAATAATTAGTAAGGATCTGAAAGACACTAATTATGAATTCACACTACAGAAGTGAGAGACAACTTTTAGAACAAATCTTCACATTTTTCTATTAAATGTGTAGTGAAGCTTTTGTTAATTAACATAAAAGATGTTCAAATATTTTTTTCATTTGTGTGTTTTTCAAATAGACATTTTTCTAGAAATCCTTCTAGAATATAATATAGGCATCTCTATCCTTGATACAATTGGAATAAGAATCTGAGAAGCCCAGCAGCTTAATACAGTAGACATAAAGTAAATATGTTGATTTTTTTCATTTCTTACAAAAACCATCTAGTCTCATTGTCTGTAACTTTAAAATAATGTTGAATAATATTAGTGATAGTATCTATGTCCTCTTTCCAGCTTTAATAGAATGGCTTTAACATTTTTAAATGATGCCTGCTGGAATTTTGGTAAATAATACATAGAAAACTCCATTTTTTCTATATTGCACCACTTAATAGAAAATTCTTTTGCCTCTTCTAGAAAGTTAGTAGGGAGCTTTGTGAGTACCTAAAAACATAGATTTAGTATCTGCTAAGTCAAGCCTCCTCACTATTCTTTTTTTAAAAAGTTGGTTTTGTTGGTTCTTCTTAGCTTTTTTTTTTAATTATGCATGAACTTAATTATCACTTTATACAATGTTCCCCCAGTGGGATTTCATATATTATATTTACATATAAATTTTGAGAATTCATATTGTCTTAAGTGTTCTCATTCGAGATGATATCAATTTGCTATACACTAGTAATCACTTCACTATGTATATGTGTATCTAAATATCATGTGTTACAACTTAAATAAATACAATTTTAAAAAGTAATATGTCCTGTCATTAGGCAAGATAGAGTGAGGTTGTTTTTGGTAATTAAGAACCTGAACCTTGGACCAGATCACTTGGATGTAATAATTCCTGGTTCTGATACATACTATTTGTGTGACTCTGGGTAAGATATGTTGTCTCTCTGTATTTTTGTTTCCTTTTTTATAATAGGAATAAATAATAATAGTATCTACTTAATATGAATCAATGAATATCAAATAATAAGTATAAAATTTGCAAGCCTCAAAATAACCTCAAATTGAAAAACATGCAACAGATATACAAAAAATAAAAAGCAATAAATTAAATCATATCACCAGAGAAAATTATCTTCACTAAAAGGAAGACAAGAAGGAAGGAAAAGAAGACCACAAAAAACAAACAGAAAACAAATAACAAAATGGCAGGAGTTAAGTTCCTACTTATCAATAATAACATTAATTGTAAATGGTCAAAACTATCCAATCAAAAGACATAGAGTGGCTGAATGGATTAAAGAACAAAAGCCAGTAATCTATTGTTGTCTAAAACAAGCACACTTCACCTGTAAAGATACACATAGACTGAAAGTAATGGAATGAAAGCAGATATTTCATGCCAATGGAAATAGCTATACTTTAGATATCAGACAAAATAGATTTCAGGACAAAAACTGTAAGAAGAGTCAAAAAGGTCATTATATAATGATAAAGAAGTCAGTCCAGCAAGAGGATATAACTATTGTAAATATATATGTACCCAACACTGGAGCACCTAGATATATAAAGCAAATATCATTAGAGCTAAAGAGAGAGTTAGAACTCAGTACAGTAACTGGAAATGTCAACAACCATTTTCAGCATTGCATAAATCTCCCAGACAGAAGCTCAACAAAGAAACATCAAACTTAACCTGTACTTTAGAACAAACAGAGCTAGTAGATATTTACAGAATATTTTAACCAACAGCTGCAGAATAGCAGTCTTCACTTCAGCACATGAACCATTCTCAAGGATAGGCTATAGGAGATTGGTCAGGGTGGTAGGAAAATTATAGGAAAGATACAAACCTTGGAAGGCTGGAAGGTTTTGCAAAAGCTTTGGGAAAAGGTTATGGCTGAAGGCAGCCTAATCCTCTTACATTGAGCTAACAGCAAAGAGCAGATAACAAGAGAATGTAGAGGAGTTTATCTAAATAGCTTGTTTACCTATTTCCCCAGAAAACAACCTTGATCATCCACACATGACTGCTCTCTACTTGGGGGGTTGGCAATGTGAATTACCCACAAATAGTGTTTGCTCAAGACCTTTGTCATTAAATCTGTTCTAAAATAAATATGAGCATCTCTGGCACATTGGGGCTGCACAGTCAGACCTCCTTTTCAGGGTCTGTAAGCCATGGGGCCCCCTAGCCATGCTCTCACATGCAAAACACCTGTGTCTGCGAACTCTTTTTATCCATTGCTTGGCCAGAGTCTGTGGGTCAGACTTGGCAGTTGGTTCCCCAATGTGAGGAATGCTGCAACGGATTGCAGATTGCAATGGAACGCTCGAAAAGGAAAGTGAAGAGACTGCGCAGTCAATAAATCAGTAAGTCAGTAAGTCATTGGTGCCCACTAGGGATTTCCAAATTCAAAGGAATTGTTCAGACTAGGGTTTCATCATGGGACAATAGTTATCAGCACAACAGAAACACTATATAAAAGTATTCAAACAGCTGTTTAAAGCTAGTAGAAGCTTGGTTTTGCAGGCTCAGTTAAGGGACCTAATGCACACTGTTATTTCCCATAATCCATGGTTCCCCGAAGAAAGTACACTAGATGTAGAGCTCTGGAAACAGGTGGGGAGAAATTTTAAACAGCATCATGTGCAAGGGCTATGGGTCCCAGTAACATCTTTAATGTTGCGGGCCTTAGTTAGGGCCCATAAAAGTCTGGCAAATGGAGACTTTTGCATGACTTGCTGACTATTAATGGTAATCTGCAACCTATGGGGCCTCTTCAACAGGGGCTCCCTTCCCCTGTGGCAATTCCTCAAGATTGGCTTGTAATCATTATTGACTTAAAAGACTGCTTTTATACTATTCCCCTTACAGAACAGGACAGAGAAAAAAATTGTGTTTACAATACCAGCTATCAATGATGAAAAGCCAGCTTCGCTGATTTCATTGGAAAGTGCTTCCTCAACAAATGCTGAACAGTTCCACCATGTGTTATATTATGTAAATCAGGCTTTGCTCCCAAGTAGAAAATAATTTCCTGATTGCAAGATTATTCATTTCACAGATGATATATTACTGGTAGCCCCAATGGAGCCAGGACTTTTAAGTTCATATGCCTCTATCATAAAGAATACACAGTTTATCATAGCACCTGAAAAGGTACAAATGTCCTCTCCTTGGAAATATCTTGGATAGCTACTAACTTCCTGGTCAGTAAGACCTCAAAAGGTTAAATTAAATACTAGTAACTTACATACCTTAAACGATTATCAAAAATTACTGGGTGATATTAACTGGCTTTGCCCCATCTTGGGCATAACTCCTGCAGCAAAAAAAGGAAATTGAGGAAACAGAGCAGGCTATTTCTCAGATGCAGCTAGATCGCATAGACCCAAAATATTCAGTCCAACTGTTTATTTTTCCTACTAAACATTCCCCACAGGGTAAATAGGACAGATTACCCCCAACCTGTGCTTCCTAGAATGGGTTTTTTGCTGACATACCAGGACTAAAACAGTTTCTCCCTATATCCAGCTAGTTAGTAAATTCATTTATACAGGCCACAGACAATGCAATCAGTTGCTAGGTAATGACCTTGGTGTCATAAGAATTCCTTTGAGAAAAAAGAGATTTGAAGCAGTCTTGCCCCTATCTCTAGATCTTCAGATAGCACTCTCTGATTATGCAGGCCATAAAGAGCATGCCCTTCCTGCTGACAAACTACTTTAGTTCTTATCTCGTAATCCTGTGGTTTGGCCTACAAAAGTAATTCACCCTTAAAAATATGCTCAAAAAACAAAAAAAGGAGCAATATGAGTAAGGACCCTGCAGCACTACTAGCACAAGCCTTATTTACCCTTAATTTTTAAAATTTAGGTAAGAAATTTTAATCAGCTATAGAAAAGCACTTTGCTAAAACCTCTCAAGACATAAAATCTGCAGTTTTATGGAAAGATATAAATAGTAATGTATGGTGTGATCCAAATGATTTGTTAGCATGGGGAAGAGGATACGCTTGAGTTCACAGCCCCTCAGGTCTTCTTTGGATTCCCACATGATGCATCAAGCTATACCATGGCATGGCTAGGAACCAACCCAGTACCAGAAATGAAGGGAATGACCCTGCAGGACCAGCAGCCCCAGACAATGTGGCTTCCTCGGACAACACAGGCCCTAAACAGGATGCTGAAGATGACAACTCAGCAGGCTAAGCAAATCCTGCTCTAAACACAAACACCACTCACTCCAGATAATTTGTTCTCTTTCTTTTCTCTCACTTTGCCTGCTACCTGTACCTGCTGTAGTCTATTAAGCCCATCTTCTAAATCTACCCTTTCTCTGCCTGTTACTTAGGCAGACACTCCCTTCCTAGCTTCTAACAATGTGACTGCTTGGCTAGAAAGGATTAACATACCCCCAGTAGGATCCCTCAGTAATGGCACACATTGGATTGAGGTGCCAAGTAACACTACAGGTAACTCCTTGATTGAAAAGTAGTGTTACTGATTATACTCATGTTTGTCTTATGTTACTTACCAATTCTAGGATGCAAAGCCAGAACACGACTTATAACCACTGTGCCTGACAAAACTGTTGCTGCACACATCTGTACTCTTCAATCAACAAAACCTGCTGGAAGAAACAGAAAAGGGGGAGATGTGAGAGATCAGTCAGAGTGGTGGGAAAAATTACAGGAAAGATGCAAACCTTTTTGGAAGACCAGAAGGTTTTGCAAAAGCTTTGGGAAAATGTTATGGCTGAAGGCAGCCTAATCTTCTTACCTTGAGCTAAGAGCAAAGAGCAGATAACAAGGGAATGTAGAGGAGTTTATCTAAATAGCTTGTTTACCCATTTTCCTGGAAACCAACCTTTAATCATCTGAAGGCGTGACTGCTCTCTACTCCTGGGGTCAGCAATGGTAATTATTCGCAAATAGTGTTTGCTCGAGATCTTTGTCATTAAATCTGTTCTAAAATAAATACAAGCATCTCTGGCATGTCAGGGCTCCAGGGCCGGGCTCCTTCTTTTGGATCTGTAAGCCATGGGGTCCCCAGCCACACTTTCACAGGCAAAACACTCTGTATCTGAGCTCTTTTCATCCATCTCTCTGTCAGAGTCTGACGGTCAGACTCAGCAATAGACCATGTGTTAGGTCACAAAACAACTCTAAAAAACAGTCAAAAACTTGAAATAATAATAAATATAAAGGTTGGCTCATAATATATACTATGTATGTGCTCTTATTGCTATTATTTTATATCATGTATTTAAATAAAATTTATTACTCTTTATATTTATATTATACTATTATTTTCAAATTTATTGATAAATATGCCCTCATTGATATTGTGAGTTTTCCCCTTTCTATTATTATTAGTAATTGCTAATATAGATTTAAAATTTTTTTAATTATAATGTGTTCACCTTTTTTTCCAAATTCCTTTAATAATTCTATAAAATTTTTGCTTGATTTTATGGACTTTTACATGTACAATTATACCAATAAACAGGAGAATGAAGGAAAGAAAGAAAGAAAGAACAAAATAAACCAATTTTAACACTTCTTCCTTGTTTATTTATAGTGATTGTTTCAAATATCCAAAATAATATTGAATAAAATTAGTTATATCATCTTTTTCTTTTTCTGGCTGCATTTTGGAATAATGCTTGCTATATGAATTTTGGTAAAAATGTATGTTATATTTTAGAAGTTTACTTTTCTTCCCATTTTTTAGAGATTTAATTAATAATGGTTGCTAACTGCTATTAAATGCTTTTTGACCATTTTTATCATGGCTGTCTATCTCCTATAATATTTTGGATGAAATGAAGTTTATTATTATTTTTCTTGATAACTGAAATTCTAAAATAGGCCCTACTTGGTTATAGTCTTTTGATACACTGCTAGATTCTGCTTCCAAATATTTAATTTAGAAGTTTTGCATCTATATTTATGAGTAGAATTAAGCTAAAGTTTTGGTTTTTCCTACTATATCAGATTTCATATTAAGGTTTTATTCAAGAAACCATTTGAAGCCCTTTATAATATACATTCTTATTCGAAATGAGTTAAATTATCTGGTAATACACGAAAAGCGGTTTTATTTGGAAAAAATACTTTTGATATTTGCTGAGGAGAAAAATAATTACGAAGGTCAATTCTCTAGTATTTCAAGTCTCTATTTTAGTCAAAATAGTTTTATATTTTAGTTAATATTCATTATTTGGATGTGTTATTTAACCAAAACAAAACAAAAATTACCCAACTTAACATGAATACTGTAGATAGATCCTGGCTCCAGTATTGTCCATTGTTCCTATAAGAAGGATATCTACATAAGCTTGTCTGGACATTCCTATGGGACTCTTGAAATAGAGAAATCAAGAATTCTAGGCATTTCCATGGTGATGACAGTGAGCATCAGTTATAAGATTGAAAAAGTAGTGACTTATCAACTGCCAAGCTCTTTACAAGATTAAATGAAACAGGGAATATGAAATAGTTCCCTAATACAATTGATATTTTTATACCATCATGAATTCAACTTTTAAACATTCTTACATATCATAAGTGGTAAGAGCTTCCTTGGTTATACCATAGAGAATGGGACTTAGGGAGTGACTATTCACTAAATTCCTGAAAGAAACTCTCACACTGACATAAATTACATGAGAATTCACACTCGCGATCTAGATCATGTATATCTTCCACACTCTCAAATGATCATGCAGAAGTTTCAGCCCTGTAAGTCTGAAATATCAGCCTGAGAAAAATTCTGTAAATCCTCTGGTCTGTCAGATAAAACATCCTCACTCATAACAAAATGATTCCAAGGAATCATGGATTTGATATGCTAGTTATACTTTTTAAAAATAAATATAGAACTATGAAATGAAAACTTTATACAGGTAAATGACTGATGATTTGGTTAACATGCCAATTTCAAAAATTATTTCATGATGGATAGATAAGTGTACAGTATTTAAAATTATCTATCTGCTAAAAATTCCAGCGCACAATTTGTTTTCTGAACAACAAACTTATCTATTTAACTGATTATCTGCTATCTCTACATGTATGACTCTTAGGAAGCATAAAGCTTATTGTATCCAAAAACACACAATGGTGATACTGCAACTTTTCTCCATGTCTACCCTTCTGCATCTTTTTCTTCAAGCCACAAACTTGAGATATATTCTTGATTCCTTCTTCTTTCTTACTTTTCATGATCAATACCTGAGCCCTCTATTTTGCTTCTCAAATATTTATTTCATCTTTCCACTTCTCTTCATACCCAGTGCTACCTCCTTAATTCAATCTTCCGCAATCTTTCATATGGACAAAAATCTAATTGTTTCTCTCAAGTACTCTATACAGATCATATTTATAAATTTCTATTTCTTCCCTATGAATAAATTTAATCAATTTTAGGAAAAAGACCAAAAGTCTTGATGCAATCTAAAAATATTGCGATTACATGAGACATGTCTAGCATCGTCTCTTCTACTCTCTCTTGGCCTCCAAGCTCCAGCCACAACAACCTTTTTTCCAGTTCCTTGAATATGTCAATATCCATTCTGCCTTAAGATTTTTATACACGTAGCTGCCTTTCCAGGCTTGCTATTCCAATATTACTTTAACTACCTAATTCTTATCACCAGAGTTTGGGATATTTCATTTTTATAGTTCTTTACCAAATATCTTGTTCATTATAATCCTTTGGAGGATATAAGTAATGTTGTGTTCATAATATTCTCATGACTAGGATTGCCAGAATTAGCAAACCATTACAGAATAATGATATAAAATAAATAATAAAATAAATAAATAATATTTATTTTCCTTCCCTAAAGCTTATACAAGTTTCTCATAGCCTAGATTTAAAATGGCTAATTGCTACCTCTTAATTATAAAGGGTTTTTCTGAAGGGTTACATCCTACTCTGCATGGGACATACTTGTGCTAAAAGAGTTATCCATTGCTCATTTGAAATTGACATTTAACTGAACGCTGTATTTTATCAGGCAACCCTATTCATACTGAAGTCAATACCTAGAACATTATAGATGCTCAATACATATATATTGAATAAATGAATTTAGTAACATATTCTATATTTTGAGATTAATTATCCTTGTCTTTGTTTTTATTATCTACAATGTGTCATATAAAGAATGATGGCAGAGATGATTAAGAAGAGCTATGAAAGAGGCAGAAATTTCTAGTAATTATAGTCAATTTTTATAGATGTTCAGAGTTAGCAAATCAAGTAGTACACCTTCATGAATGTCACCTGTATGAATCCTAATCAGATAAGTATGGACGACAAATTATTCAATTGTAAACTAACTTTGCAACTAACAACATCTAAACTTCCTTTTCTATTGTTGATATAAACAAGGAAACAATTTCTAATGCAGGGTACTACTTTTTGAGCTAAATTTTTTGATGAGCTTGAACGTGGAATCATCAGTGAGACAATAAGCGAAACTCAAGTTGTTATTCAAATGGAGAATTTTCTAATCAGAAACTGTTTATTGCTATTAAAATTTCTGAAAATTGCTTCTTAAATCTGTACTTCTTAATGCACCGACTCTACCTATATCCACAAATGATAATGAGACAACTTACAATAAAAGCTCGAATATAAAAACAAAACAATATCGGATTAAAAGAAAAAGGCTGTGCTAGTTGTTTTCAGTTTGTTCCCAGGTCCATAGATGCCCTTCAATGTCCTGCTTTGGGCCCTGTGATGGGTGAGGGAGCAGTTAACCTCTAAGAATTACATAATTCAGTCCATTGCCCTCTATCTATTACCTATTTTAGGCTGGGAGGTACCATCAAGACATAAGAGGACAACAGAGAGAGAATGAGGTATTTAGACGTTCCTCTCCCTTCCTATCACACTGTGATTTTCACAGAACTACATCCTTCTACAGCAAAACTCCTGTAGAGTAACTACCATTCCATAGGTGCAGCTCTAAAACTGACCTCTGGTTTCTTCACCCTGCCCCTGTAGGCCTGGAGATGGTAATGACTACCTGTTCGTTGTCATCCTGTGTGTTTCAACATCTGTTGTTGATTGTCAACTAAAAACAAATCCAGGCGTAGATAAGGAAAAAGTTTATTAGAAAAGTCAATTGCAATAAGGGGGACTTTCTAATGGGAAGAATATGCAAGAGTTTCTAAGGTCAGGCAGAAGTAAGTTGCTTTTATGGTCGGGGGTGGGTGAACAAGACTAGAAAGAATCCAGTATAGAGAAATGGAATGTGCTGGAGATGTCACCAGACAGTTGAGCAGGATTTGTCTTTCACTGGGCTGTTAAGGAGGAGTTGTTCCATATTCCATTAGCTAAATGTGAGCAACAGTTAAGGGACTTGCCTTGGGAGAGAGAACACAGACTACAGTTTGGTCAAGTCAGTTAGAAGGTATTTTGTCCAGACAGATCAGTGGGTACCAACAGTTCATGTTTTAATTATGAGGAAAATGTTCTTCCATGATGGGGGATAAGACTTTTAGTTCAAAATTTTGAGTAAAATTGGTCATCTTGTTTATGAGGGGCAATGCTATGCCTGTTTCAATGGAATGCATTTTAATTCCAAATAAGGTTCATATTTTTCCTTAACAATACTAATTATTGTCTAAAAATTATGTTAAATAGGATACAATATGGCTCCTCTGGTTCTAATCTTTCTTTTTTAGATAGAAATTACTAGATGTTTTTGAATGCCCTTGGTTGTGAAGAACTGACTCACTTTTATATCTCAAGAACTAAGATTGAAGAAAATTTATAGATAGAGCTGACCTTATCACGCTTAAAGAAAGAAGAACACTACTATTAAAAGTGGCAACTTTCAGAAAAGAGCTGATTCACACTTGTTCCACTCTAAAAAAAAAAAAAAAAAAAAAAGAAAGTACTATTGTATGTGAGAAGGAGATAAGCACAAAGGCAGTTAACATTTTGAAGCAGCATTATGTAGAAGGAAGTTTTTCAGAGGCAAAATTGTAGTTCCTGGTCTGGTACTTGTTAACCATGGAAACATGAGCCAGTTCACTTAAAGACTCTGATGTCCTGTTTTATTTCATGGAAAACACTGAAGATAATAATATATGCTCTACCAACTGCTTGCAGTTCTTGTAAATATAAAAAGATAATGGAATTGAAAGATTCTAATAGCCTGGAAAATTGGAATGTCAATGTAATATGATATCATAGATACTTAAGGGTATCTACAAGATGTGAAAAGAGTTAGCTAAGGTTACATAACCCCATACAGTTATGATCTGACTGAAATATGAAATATATACAATTTCACCTGTATTTGAAATCTTAAAGGGTGAGGATTAGATCGTTGTATCTTATTGAAGTTTAAATGCAGACTTCAATCTTGAATTCTCAGATTTTTAAAAATGAAACTTCTCCCTTCTTGAAACTTACAGAAATCAAGGAATTTTAATAAAGATATAAATAATATTAAAACCTGCATATAGAGGTACAACCATAATATAAACCACATAAAAATGAAGGTCATTGTTTATTAAATTATCTCTTTGAGGGAAATTATAGATTCATATGTAATTATAAGAAATAATAGAGACCTGTGTGCATGCTATCTAATTTCTGCCAGTGGTTAAATCTAACAGAACTATACTACGATATCACAACCAGGATCTTAGTATTGATACAGTCATGGTACAGAGCGTTTCCATCACCACAAACAAGAATCTTTCAAATACTGCCCTTCTGTCATCACATCTAGTACCTCCTCACCCCCAGCCTTAACCCTTGGCAACCACTGATCTGTTCTCTATTTCTATTTTATTTCAAGAATGTTATATAAATTACATCAACATATAAATTACATTGTACATAAATTATAGTATTCAATCTTTTAGAATTGGCATCTGGATTACTTCCAGTTTAGAGCTATTATAAATAAATCTGTGATAAATATTTGTATGCAGATTTTTGAATAAACTTAGTTTTCATTTGTTGGGATAAATTTTTTATCAGAGCTCTTGGTTGACCAAGTGTGCATTAGTCCATTTTCATGCTGCTGTAAGGACACACCCAAGACTGGGTAATTTATAAAGGAAAGAGGTTTAATTGACTCAGTTCAACACAGCTGGGGAGGCCTCAGGAAACTTACAATCATGGCAGAAGGGGAAGTAAACATACCCTTCACATGAGGGCAGAAAGGAGAAGTGCAAAGTGAAGTGGGCAAGGGGAAGCCCCTTTTAAAACCATCAGATCTCATGAGAACTCAATTACTATCACGAGAACAGCATGGAAATAACTGCCACCATGATTCAATTACTTCCCACTGGGTCCTTCCCACAACATGTGGGGATTATGGGAACTACAGTTCAAGATGAGATTCAGATGGAGACACAGTCAACTCATATCAAGCTGCATTATCAATGAGAAGTACTGTTTAGGAAAAAAATCTTTTTTTTTCTGAAAGTTAGGTCTCCAAAGTGAGCTTAAAATGCCCAGTCAATACACTGTAAACAGAACAGCTATCATTGAGGCTTTGCTGTTCCATTTATACAGCACAGAGAGAGAAGATTTGATATTATTCTTAAGAGATGGAAAACTTTTGCAATTGTAAGTGAACACTGGCTTTAACTGAAAGTCACCAGCTACATTAGCCCCTAACAAGAGCATTCGCTTGTCCTTTGAAGTTTTTAAGCCAGGCATTGACTTCTCCTTTATACCTATGAAAGTCCTAGATGGGATCTTCTTCCAATAAAAGACAGTTTTGTCTATGTTGAAAATCTATTTAGTGTAGCCACCTTCATCAGTGAGCTTAGCTAGATTTTTCAGATAACTTGCCGTAGCTTCTCCACCGGCATTTGCTGCTTCACCTTATACTTTGATGTTATGGAGATGGCTTCATTGCTTGAGCCTCACGAACCAATTTCTGTTAGCCTCAAACTCTTTTTCTACAGTTTTCTCACCTATCTTAGCCTTCATAGAATTGAAGAGAGCTAGGGACTTGCTCTGAATTAGGCTTTGCCTTAAGGCAATTTTGTAGCTACACATTTCAGCGATAAAGTTTTACTTTCTTATCATTCGTGTGTTTATTAGGGTAGCACTTTTAGCTTCCTTCAAGAACTACTCCTTTGCATCCACAACTTGGTTGTTTGGCTCAAGGAGCATTGCTTTCAGCCTATGTTGGTTTTTAACTGTTTTCTTCATTAAGTTTAATCATTTCTAACTTTTGATTTTAAAGAAGACGTGTGACTCTTTTTTTCTACTTCAGGCCATTGTAGGTTTATTAATTAGCCTCATTTCAACATTGTTGTCCTTCTCCAAGGAAAGAGAGAGAGAGCAGGGAAGGACTAGTTAGTGGAGCAGTCAGAACACACAAAACATTTATCAATTAAGTTTGTAATCTTATATGCACACAGTTCATGACATTCCCAAAACAATTACAAGAGTAACAGCAAAAATCACTGACCACAGATCACCTTAACAAATACAATAATGATGAAAACGTTTGAAATATCGTGAGAATTACCAAAATGTGGCAGAGACACAGAGTGAACAAGTGCTGTTGAAAAAAAAATGGCATTGAAAGCTTTGCTCAATGCAGGGTTGCCACAAATCTTCAATTTGTAAAATATGCATTATCTGCAAAGTGCAAAAAAATGCAGCATAATTAAGTGATGTATGCCTCTATAAAGTCACCTGTAGTGTTTCTGTAGATATTCTATAAATTAAGGAAATTTTCCTCTATTTCTGTTTTTTCTGAAAGTTTTTATTATGAATAGTTACTGAATTTTGTCAAATGCTTTTTCTGTATTTGTTATTATGAGTATGTGCTTTTTCATCTTCATCCTGTTTATACATTGGATTACATTGATTGATTTTCTAATATTGGACCAGTCTTGTATATCTTGAAGTAACTCAGATTGGTAATGGTGTGTTGTGTTTTAACACAATGTTGAATTCTATTTAGTAATATTTTGTTAGGAATTGTTTGCATCTATATTTATTAGCTATTGGTCTTTAGTTTTCTTTCCTTTTCTTCTTCCCTTTATCTGGTTTGGTAATAAAGTAGTGCTAGCTTTATAAAACATATTGTGAAGTGTTCATTTCTATTCAAATTTCTGGAAAAAAAAGTAAAATTGATCTTGTTTCTTATTTACATGATTTTTAGAATTCTTCAGTGGAACTATTTAGACCTTGTTATGGAGCTGAGAATTTCCAAATTCTAAATTTGGTTTTTATAACAGTTATGTTAGTTTATTTAAATGATCTGTCTCAAAATGAGTGAATTGTTGTAGCTTGCATTTTTAAAGAATTGGTCTGTTTTATAGATTTTCAATGTTATTTTTCTGTTGTAAGTTTCATTTGTTTGTGTTCTAATGTTTATCTGTTTTCACATCTTTGCTTCTGATTGCTTTGGATTTATTCTGAACATATTTTTCTAAGTTCTTAAGATGGAAATTTTTATTCTTGTTTTGAAATATTTTCTTTTTTAATATACTGCATTTAATGCTATAAATTTCCCTTGTAGCATTGCTAAAGTTGCATCTCAAAAAGTGCCAATCAAAGCCTAATTTTGCATTTTGGCTTTGTCTTACACAATATCAGCTGTTAAAAAGCATTTTACATGTGTTTTTAAACCACAGTTGTTTGGCCAGATGAACAGTGCTGTGTCAAAGCTGGTAGCCAGCCTTATATGTGTGATTAGGAGCGCTAGTTCTGTGTGCTTATGAACTTAATGCTGCCTATTGTCTCATTCTGACTTCGTGGAGAATTAATCCCACCTTTAAGCAAAGGCTACTAAGTTAATGGTATTTTCTGTGCAAAAATTAAATTTTATTTTCAGCATTTAGCCAATAAATTTTTCCAGTAGGTGCTCAGCTATTTAAAAACAAAATTATTCTCAAACATTCATCATTAGACTACTGGAGTTTTTGCTGGTTTCGTAACCTACCAAAATGGATAGGCTGTTGAACATTCCACATTCGAAAGTTTTGTAGGGTGGTGGGAAATGGGGTATCTTCAATGTTTATTTTAAAATAAAATAAAATATGTTCTTGACTTTAAAGAAAAAAAGTTGGATCTCACAAATTTTGATATGTTCTTTTAATTTTCTTTCAATGTATTTTTAAATTTTTTTCTTGAGATTTTATCTTTGAACCATGGGCTATCAAAGTGTTGGCCAGGCATGGTGGCTGTCTCCTATAATCCCAGCACCTCGTGAGGCTGAAGCAGGGGAATTGCTTGAGCACAGGAGATCAAGAACAGGCTGGGCAACTTAATGAAACCTCATCTCTACAAATAATAAAATTTACCCAGGTGTGGTGGCATATGCGTGTAGTCCCAGCTACTCAGAAGGTTGAGGCAGGAGAATCGCTTGAGCCCAGGAGGTCAAGGCTGCAGTAAGCCATGATCACGCTGCTGCACTCTGGCCTGAGCAACAGAGCAAGACATTGTCTCCAGAATAAATATATAAATAAAATGTGTTGTTTAGTTTCATGTATTTGGATATTTGCCTGTTATCATTCTGTTGTTGATTCCAGTTAGATTCCATTGTGATTGGAAAACATGCTCTGTATGATTCAGTTCTTTAAGATTTGTTGAGGTTTCGTTATGGCACAAGATATTGTCTGTCTTGATTTATGTCTGTGGGCACGTAATAAAAATGTACTGTGCTTTTTATGAATAAAGTGTCCCAAAAATATGTTGATTAGAATCTTTTGTTTGATGACATTTATGCGTTCTTTCATATCCTTGCTGGTTTTCTAACTAGTTCTATCAAATTGTTGAGAAAAAAATGATGAAGTTACCTATATAATTGTGTGTTTTCCATTTAACCTTTCACTTTTACTAGTTCTTTCAGCTTTGTTTCACAACACTATAAATGTGAATTTGTTTATTTCTCCTTTCTGTTTTATTATAACTAGCTCAAAGCTAATTACAATTAGTTTTCTGTTTTATTATAATTAGTTCTCTCTTATTTAGTGCAACCACATTTAGAATGGCTATGTCTCTTTAGTAACTTGGCTCCCTTATCAATTTACAATGTCTTTCACTAACTCTAGCACATTCCTTTGCTACTCTATCTCGTATTTATAAAGCTATTTGTGATTTATTTTGACTAATGTTTGTATGGTTTATTCCTCTCTTTTAGCCTGCTTCTAACATTATATCTGAATTAGTTTCTTTTAGATAGTACATAATTGTGTCATGCTTTTAATTAATTTTTCCAATCTATCCTTTGTTTTATTCAGAGCATTTGCATTTAATATAGATATTGATATAGTAGGGATAAAATCTGCCATTTTATTTTGTTTTCTATTTGTTCTTTATTTTTGCTTTGGCCTTCTTTATTCCGCCTTCTAGTGCTTTACGTGATCATTTTCTAGACTTTAATTTTCATATAGTGTTTTCATTATGTCTCTTTATATAATTTTTCAGTGAATGTTCTAAGTAATACATTATATGTACATAATTCGCCATCTACTTCTGGCATCATTTTACCAGTTCAAGTGATGTGACATTTCCCTTTATGTCCTTTTACCCTTCTGTTTATAATTATCTTAAATGTATTTCCTCTACATGCATTTAGAACCTTCTGTTTATAACCTAATTATCTAAAATATTTCCTCTACATGCATTTAGAGCCACATTATAATTCTTTAAGGAGCCATTAGGCACAATTTAGATAATTAAGAGAAAGAAAGTCCATTGTATTTACCCATATTTTTGCTTATTATGATCCTTCTTCCTTACTCATGTATCAAGATTTCTTTTTATCATTTTTTTTTTCTGTTTAGAGAACATCTTCAGCCTTTCTTTCAGAGGTCTGCTGCCAGCAAATTTTCTTGGCTTTTCTTCATCTAAGAAGCTTGACTTCTCCCTTCATTGCTAAATGATATTTTCATTGTATTTAGAATTCTGGGTGGACAGAACTTTTCTTTCAGCATTTGATAAATGCTGTTTCACACCTTCCAGGCTCCATGGTTTCAGATGAGACATCTGTTGATATTTGAATTGTTTTCCCATATATGTAAGGTGTCATTTCTCTCTTTCTGTTTTAAAAATTTCTTTGTCTTTAGTTTTCACAAGGTTTACTGCAATGTGTCTTGGTGTGTCTTGGTGTAGATTTTTTATGGTTCATTACTTTCACATTCATTCAGCTTCACAATTCTGTATGTTTACACATTTTGTCAAATGTAGGAAGTTTCAATCATTATTTCTTTCAATACTTTTTCAGCTTCACGCCTTTTTTTTCTGGGGTCTCATAAAATTATTATTTTTGTCATACTCCCACAGGTTCTAGCAGGCTCTGTTCATTTTTTCTAACTTATTTTCTCTCTCCATTGTTTATACTGGGTAATTTCTATGCTTCTATTTTCAGATTAAATGATTATTTTCTCTTTTCTCTCCATTTTGCTGCTGAGTCCATCCAGTGAGTTTTTGTTATTATATTTCCAGTTTTAACATTTCCATTTTTTTTTACAGCCTACCTTAATTTGCTGAGGCTTTCTATGTTTTCTTTGTTCCAAGCATGTTCATAAATGTTCGTTAAGGGTTGTTACGGCAGTTTTAAGATCTCAATGTTGGCATCTATTGATTATTCTTTTTCATTCAATTTGCAATTTTCCTGGTTTTTGGTACAATGAGTAATTTTCTGTTAAAACCTGGACATTTTCAGTATTATGCTGTGATATTCTGGATCTTATTTAAACCTCCCTTAGTTGATTTCTTCTGATCCTGCTCTGGCAGGATAAAGTAAAGCTAGTACAAAGCAGGTGAGACCCAAAATTGGGGCTTAGCCTAGGAAGGTTCTTGTCTTTGTCCAGGAAAGAATTTAAGGGTGGGCTAGTGGTGTTATACAGCAACTTTTATTGAAGTGATAGTGTACAGCAGCACTAGAGGTACTGCTCCTTGCAAAGCAGGGTTATCTATCTCATAGGCAGTATACCCAGAGTAGTAGCTCAGAGAAAGCCTTGTGATCATATTTATACCCATTTTTAATTATATGCAAATTAAGGGGCAGATTTTGCAGAAATTTCTAAAAGCAGTGTGGTAACTTCTGGGTTGTTAGGTTGCTGCCATGGAAATGGATGGTAACTTTGGCATGCTGCCATGAATGGTAAACTGATATGGCACTCTGGTTTGTCTTTTGGAAAGCTCTTTCTGCCCCATCTCTGTTTCAGCTAGTCGTCAATTTGGTCTAATATCTGGGCCCTGCCTCTGGAGTTGAGTCCTGCCTCCCAATTCATTCCCCCTTCAGAGATTAGATACTCTTCCTTAACCTTAAGTGAGCTACGCAAAGGTGGAGATTCATCGTAACTGCTTCCTGCTGAATTTATGGGTGTAGGCCCTGCCTAACACTAGAGGAATAAGATTCTCTGGATTCCTGATCTAATGGGCCCAAAGGCAGGACACTCTCATTCTCTGGGTTGATAGATCAGACGAGCTGGAAGCCTTGTGCCAGCATTGCCTTTATCTGGAACCGTTGTCATCTAGAGGACAGCAATTTCTCTAAGAGGCTAAACGAGCTAGGGCCAAAAAGTAGTAACAAATGATAGCTATCCAAGAGTCTAGGCAAGGTAAAACCCAGGTGAGACTTGGGAAGGCACTTTTGATAGTCAACCAGATACAGCTGGGGTCAATGCCATAGTTATACCTAAGTAACCAGGTAGCTTACTCATACATCTTTTTTGTTCTTATTTTTTTTTAGATAGAGTCTCGCTCTGTGGCCTAGGCTGAAGTGCAGTGGCAGAGTCTCAGCTCACTGCACCTCTGCCTCCCGGGTTCAAGCAATTTTTTTGAAAGCTAACCTCAACTTGTCCAGAGTTGTTAATATACGTGCAGCAGGTTTTATTAATAATTGCAGAGAGTCCACCTTGTTTAGCTAGTTAATAAGCCAATGCTAGTCTGTACTGAGAACTACATTTGCCAAAGAGCCTAGGGATTCTTGAATTCTCTTTAGTGCCTGACCTGTGTTGGTGTAATGTTTCAGTCATTTATGGTTGACTCATAGTAAGCAAACCTGCCCCAGGGTGCCACTAGTCCTATTGCCACTCTGATTTCTGCCCTACTATTGCTCATTTAATTCTGATGTTCTTGGGTCTTACACATTAAACAATGTGACCCCTGGAGGCACCCAGGGTAGCCCATGTGCTCACCCAGCAGTGGTGACACCAAAGAAAAATATTTGGGCAGATGCTTCTCTGCCACTGCTGTAAGCTCTCTGTTCAATCAAGGGTCAAGGACCCCAGGGCTAGTGGAAGAAGGGGATGATGGGGAGTTTTTTTGTCTCTCTCACCAGGAACAGTAAAGACATTCTCATTATCACTGGTCCTTTCGCTCATCGTAGGCATATTGATTCTGGCCCAGGAGTCGGCAAGTCTTGGGCTCTTTTCTGGGCATCCCAAATGCTGATCTCATGACACTATCTCAGGATGGGTAATTCTGAGGTGACAGGGTTCTTAAAGGAACTGTTAACCATTATGCATTTTGGCTATCTCTCTCTCTCTCTCTTTCTTTTTTTTTATCTTTTTTTCCTGTCCTTATTTTTGTAAACTTTAAATGCTATATTTAAGAATTGGCTCAAAGGGGTTTGAGGTCCCATTGCTTCTTTTTGTAACTTTCCCCTAATGTCAGAGATAGATTGAGTAATAAAATATATGCCCAGGAGAGCTTGTCCTTTTGTGGAGTGTGGGGTCTGCTTTAGCATTTTTTTTTTTGAGTACCTCAACCAAATGACCCCAAAGCAGAGCAAGATTTTCATCTTCTCCCTGAGTTATTTCTCTAACCTTGTGATAACTGACTGGCTCAACTACACATTTTTCCCTCCACATTTTTCCCATGGCACAGCAAGCAGATGACAACACTTGCAAGTCATGACAAGTTAAATTAAAGAACATGATAAACTTAACAAACTCCTCTATAAACTTTTCTCGATCCTCTGAAAACTGGCCAATTTTTTCTTTGTATAAATTAGATTAGAAAATGGCACAAGTACAGTAAGTATTTCTGCATTTTGATCAGCTACTTCCTGAAATAGACACAGGTTAGACTTTATGTGCTGCTATGCGGCCCCACTCCTGGGGGTACTGATTAGACTTACTTCTTGGGCAGTGGAGGTGGGTATAAGCTGGAGCTAGAGGAACAAGGGGGAGGGGTATCTGATGACTTTGGGGTGGAATCCTTCATTAGAAAACTGACAAGAAACCTCTCAGAATTTGGGGACTGAGGAAGTTTCAGGGAGGGTGTAGGTTTTCTAGTGGGAGCAGCTAGGAATGGATCCCTTATGCATGGCTTTCTGATGCCTGGATGTAACATGAGCCAGTAAAGCGCCATAAAAGCCTATACGTAAGGGACATCTTCCAATTTTCCTTCTTTTAACAGAATAAGTCCAATTGTAAAATATTATAATGTATAGAACCATGTTTAAACCAAATCTGTTAGTTTTCTAATTTGTATTGAACCCAAGCAGTCATGCAATAGAAAATACAGTTTCTTTTTCTTTAAGCTGAATTTGAATGTGTTCCAGTAACCTAAAAGACATCCTAGCAGAGAGTCTTCTGGGATGCTCATCATTGTCCCCATGACTAAAAGGATTTTAACTGGATACAGAAGTTTTTCTAAGTCTAGCGAGACGGAAAGCAACCGGGCCGTTGTTATTTTTCCCTTTTAGATTCCCGCTTCCTGCAGAGAAGCTAAAAGCAGATTACAAGCTACAGTTGGGCAGCAAAATGTTGAGCCTAAATTTCACAAAGTGAGTATTGGGCATAGAGGGGGACTAAATAAACTGTGACTGTGGACAGAAGGAAGGCAAAGAGATAAACAGCAGTGCCCAAGGAGAGCCTTCAGAGGCCCTGACTTGCTGAAGAACCCACCCAGTAATGGAGACACCGGAAAAAATATTCAAGCGGCCACTTGTCTAGCATTGTAGGTATTCATCTATCAGGTCAGGAGCCCAGGAACTCACAGTTCCTTCATCCAAGAGTAGCTTGAGCAAGGCAGTTATAAGGCAGAGCACATGAAGGGGCCTGCAACTGGCTATTAGAAAAATAAAAACTTCTAACTTCATTGCAGACAATGACAAAACTGATATTCTCCTAGGAGAGGGGGTTTAACCCACAGTCCTAGAGGGAATGCCAATGCAAAAAACTTCAGTGTATCTGTGGGGAGGCCAATAATAACAATGCTGAAAACCCAGAGTGCTTGAGTTTCAGCCAATGAGGGCCTCCTGTCAAATGCCAAATACTCAAGGGCACCCGGGGGTTGCTAACAATGAACACAAGACCAAGCTGGGGTTACAGAACAACATGACTATCGCATCCTGGAGTCAACACAACAGGAGACCTCTCACAACCAAATGTTCCCCCTTAAACAATTGCCCAAAAACAGTCAACGGTCAAAAGCAAACATAAGACAGCAAACAAAAGACTGAAAATAAAATGACTGGTGTTACAATAAAATGGAATCAGAGGATGAAGAGGTGACAAGGACATGCTTTGGGCACTCAGATGGCAGGGAAATTTTATCTCACCTCTTAGCCAAAGGCTTTTATTCCCAAGCTTACCCGATATCATGGGGGAGGAGGCAGTGGGGACACTCACTGATTCACAGGCACTGAAATGGCACTGACCAGTCTTCCATGTGGGACTCATGTGAAGGTCTATATAAGTTGGATGGGCTCAGCTGCTATGTAAGGGAGCCATCACAGGGCCATTAGACCACTGGCCCACCAGTTGGAGTTGCGGGTCCCAAACAAGAAGCAGCACTACGGCCACTTGCCTGTCTGCTCAGCTCTGCTTCTTGCCAGTGAAAATGATGGCTCTGAAAAGAGCCTTTTGTTATTTTTACAGCACTATTGTGTTAGCAGCTCTTTATTACTATAGTCTCAGTATTATAGCTCTTGCAGCCTTAATTACAGACTGCTTCACAATCTTTTACCATCTCTCCACTCATCCTCTCGTGGATTGCTATCTCCCATCCTCTTTCACCAATCACCGCCTTTCCACTGATTACCACTGTCTTCATCCCTCCATTGCTCAGCAGATGATGCAGAGCAGATGATCACCAAAATTGGGGCTTAGCCCATGAGGGTTCTTGGCTTTACTCAGTAAGGAATTCAAGGGTAAGTTGATGGTATTAGAAACTTTTATTGAAGTGACAGTGTTCAGCAGCAGCAGAGGTACTGTTCCTTGTGGAGCAAGGCTGCTCTGTAGGCAGTGTACTCACAGGAACACTCAGAGGCACTTGTGCAGTCATATTTCCATCCACTTTTAATTATATGCAAATTAATGGGCAGATTATGCAGACATTTCTAGAAAGAGGGTGGTAACTTCTGGTTTATGTTGCTACTGGTTGTTAGGTCGCTGCCATGGAAATGGGTGGTCACTTACAGGTGCTGCCATGAAAATGTAAACTGACATGGCACATTGGTGAGCATGTCTTATGAAAAGGTGTTTCCCTTTTCATAAGGTTCTACCCCTTCCCTGTTTTAGCTAGTCCTCAATTTGGTCTAGTGTTCAAGTCCCACCTCCAGGGTGGGGTCCTGCCTCTGGAGTCAAGTCATGCCTACTACTTCAAAAAGGGTTGTGGGGCACTGTATGTAAAGCCAAGTCCCCTGCTCTGCCTTAGTTGGCTCCTAAGGAGGCATTTCTTCCTTTTTGCTTGGGGCAGGGACTGGAAGTCCAGACTTTCCATGTGGTCTCCACTGACACTGATGGAGGATGGAAGGTCATTATTTGCCAGTGGAGATAAAAGTCCAGCTTCCCTACTCAGCGATTTCTGACACCACATCAGCAGGAAGCCTGAGGTGCCTCATTACGGTCTTCAGTTCTCCACTTAACCTTTGTAAGGGGGAAGAGACAAAATCACTCAGTTTTTTCTATGATACTTGCCCAGAGTAAAGAGGTTACTGTCTAAAAACATTTTATCTTGTTAGGCTGCTCCTATCTAGGTCCTTTGGCTAGAGAGAGTAGGATTTTGGGGGATCTGTTTTTGTCTGCCCTCATTGGCTCTCTGGGTTGCTACCTTTTTCAAGTCCAAGTGTGAGACAGATGAGGCCAAAAGAAAACCTGGGGCATTCACCACTGTTTTGCTTCTTGCATTCCCAGGTCCCTAACTGCTCTGCCTTCTTTTCTTTATGTTTCAGAGTCTTCTTATGTTGTTTTGTATATAATGTCCAGGGATTGTAGTTATACTTAGAGGGAGGGACAGGAACAAGATGCCTGATACAAATCACATTAATAATCTGAATATAGATGTTGTATTAGTCCATTTTCACACTGCTGATAAAGACATACCCAAGACTGGGAAGAAAAATTGGTTTAATTGGACTTGCAGTTCCACATGTCTGGGGAGGTCTCAGGATCTTAATGGGAGGTGAAAGGCACTTCTTACATGGCAGCAACCAGAGAAAATGAGGAATATGCAAAATTGGAAACTCCTGTTAAAACCATCAGATCTTGTGAGACTTATTTATTATCACAAGAACAGTAAAGGGGAAACTGCCCTCATGATTCAAATTATCTCCCACTGTGTCTATCCCACAACATATGGAAATTGTGGGAGTACAATTCAAAGTGAGATTTGGGTGGGGACACAGAGCCAAGCCATATCATTCCAGCCATGCCTGTGCAAATCTCATGTCCTCACATTTCAAAACTAATCATGCCTTGCCAACAGTCCCCTAAAGTCTTAACTCATTTCTGCATTAACTTAAAGTCCACAGTCCAAAGTCTTATCTGAGACAAGGCGAGTCCCTTCCACCTATGAGCCTGTAAAATCAAAAGCAAGTTAGTTACTTCCTAGATACAATGGGGGTAAAGACATTGGGTAAATACAGCCATTCCAAATGGGGAAAATTGGTCAAAAGAAAGGGGCTACTGGCCCAATGCAAGTCTGAAATTCAGCAAATCTTAAAACTTCAAATGATCTCCTTTGATACCTTTGCCTCATATCTGGGTCACGCTGAGGAAAGTGGTTGGTTCCCATGGTCTTGGGCAGCTCTACCCCTATGGCTTTGCAGGGTACAGCCTCCCTCTCAGCTGCTTTCACAGGCTGGCATTTAGTGTCTGGGGCTTTTCCAGGTGCAAAGTGCAAACTATCTGGGGTTTGGAGGATGGTGGCCCTCTTCTCACAGCTTCATTAGGAAGTACGCCAGTAGGAACTCTATGTGGCGGCTCTCACCCCATGTTTCCCTTCCACACTGCCCTAGCAGAGATTCTCCATGTGTGCCCCACCCTTGCAGCAAATCTCTGCCTGGGGATCCAGGCATTTCCACACATCTTGTGAAATCTAGGTGGAGGTTCTTAGACTTCTATTCTTGACTTCTGTGCACTTGCAGGTGCAACACCACATGGAAGCTGCCAAGGCTTGGGGCTTTCACCCTCTGAAGCCATGGACTGAGCTCTACCTTGGCCTCTTTCAGTCACAGCTAGAGCAGCTGAGACACAGGACATCAAGCCCCTAGGCAGCACACAGCACAGAGACCTTGAGCCTGGCCCACAAAGCCATTTTCTTCTAGGCCTCTGGGCCTGTGATTGGAGGTTCTGTGGTAAGACCTCTGACATGCCCTGGAGACATTTTCCCCATTGTGTTGGGAATTAACATTTGGCTCCTCATTACCTATGTAAATTTTTGCAGCAGGCTTGAATTTATCCTCAGAGAATGAGTTTTTCTTTTTTATCACATTGTCAGGCTGCAGATTTTCCAAACTTTTATGCTGTTTCCCTTTTAAAAGTGAATGCTTTCAACAGCACCCAAGTCACCTCTTAGAAATTTCTTAGAAATTTCTTCCACCAGATGCCCTAAATCATCTCTCTCAAATTCAAAGTTCCACAAATCTCTAGGGCAGGGGCAAAATACTGTCAGTCTCTTTGCTAAAACATAACAAGAGTCATCTTTGCTCCAGTTCCCAACAAGTTCCTCATCTCTATCTGAGGCCACCTCAGTCTGGACCATATTGTCCATATCACTATCAGGCTTTTGGTCAAAGCCATTCAACAAGTCTCTAGAAAGTTCCGAACTTTCCCACATTTTCTTTTCTTCTTCTGAGCCCTCCAAACTGTTTCAGCCTCTGCCTATTACCCAGTTCCAAAGTCGCTTCCACAATTTTGGGTCTTTTCAGTACTGCCCCCCCTCTACTGGTACCAATTTACTGTATTAGTCCATTTTCACACTGCTGAGAAAGACATATCTGAGACTGGGAAGAAAAAGAGATTTAATTGGACTTACAGTTTCACACGGCTGGAGAGGCCTCAGAACCATGGCAGGAGGTGAAAGACACTTTTTACATGGTGGTGGCAAGAGAAAATGAGGAAGATGCAAAAGCAAAAACCCCTGATAAACAATCAGATCTTATGAGACTTACTAACTACCACAAGAACAATATGGGGCAAGCTACCCCCATGATTCAAACTATCTCACACCAGGTCCCTCCCACAATGTGGGAATTATGGGAGTACAATTCAAGATGAGATTTGGGTGGGGACACAGAGCCAAACCAAATTCAGATGTACAGCTATTATACAATGATATTGAACACTGTTCTTTTAAAGGTTTTGTAAATACTACATCCGATTTGAACCATCTCCAAAATGAAGAATTTGGGGGCAGATAAGTTCAAGAATCAAAGTTCTAGGGATTTTAAGGATCAAGAATCTGTATTTCAAAAGGCTAAATAAATCTATGTGACAGGAGTGACAGGCCCAGCCCAGGCTGGGCCACATTGCTCTTATCTGCTGTCCTTCGGGGTCTATCTGTGAAGCTTTCTCACTTGATCACATTAAAAGAATAATCAGCCATATCTTGAACTAGTCTGTAAAGAACTTGAATGATGAGCTTTGAAGCATGAACACAAATATGTGTCCTAGAATTAATTATGAGGGTATAATGTAACACTTTTTCTTTTATTTGCCACTCTTTATGTAACAACTCCTTTTCATATTTTACCTTGCAAGATGCATCTCACACAGGAACTCACTGAAATACATTATCCGATTTGCCATCCTGATGAACAAACATACATATAGCCAAAAGATACAGGCAGCAATCTTTTCTCTTGTCTTCTCTGCAGCAAGGTTACTTGCCTCTGGCTTGAATATATAAACTGCTTTAAAACACATGCACACACACAAACACATACAAACTTTACAAAAGCACTAGCTGAAGTAATTTTTACTTTTTAATTATTTCAAAAGTCCAAAAAAGGAATAATAAATTATTTTAAGGAACTAATTACGACAGGAAAAAAGATTTTTAAAAATCAGAACCATCATTCTCAGCAAACTGACACAAGAACAGAAAATCAAACACCACATGTTCTCACTCATACGTGGGTGTTGAACAATGAGAACAAATGGACACAGCGAGGGGAACATCACACATTGGGATCTGTTGGGGGAAAATAGGGGAGAGCGAGCGGGGGATGGGGATTTGGGGAGAGACAGCATGGGGAGAAATGCCAGATATAGGTGATGGGGAGGAAGGCAGCAAATCATACTGCCATGTGTGTACCTATGCAACAATCTTGCATGTTCTTCACATGTACCCCAAAACCTAAAATGCAATTAAAAAAAAAAAGAAAAAAAATCAGAAATATGTAAAATTATAAGTCCTACAATTAAACTTTTTCAATTAGACCAATTAGTCAACTGAAAAGGAAGTTAATTATTCTGGTAAGAAAGGAAAGATAGGAAGGATCACTGGCTGTGCACCTCCCATGAGCTCGGAAGATTCAGCAACACTACCTCATATTCATTCCCTCATTTAATTTTCACAAGAGCCATGAGGTAATAATTATTATCCCAAAGTTACAAATAAAGAACACTGAGGTTTGAGTTCATGTAAATAAGTTGACTGTACTGTATTCAAAGCCTATTTTGTCTGATAGTATTGTCTATACTCTTTCTGCTCCATCTCCAGAAAACATTACATTACTGCAAACTCAAATTTGAATTATGAAGTGGAGTTTATGGGGATGTTCTTTGTTCTTTCCTGACAGCCTCTCTTCCTACTACCATCATCATCTACCTCTCAAGCAAGAAGTACAATTTCAAGTTTAATGTTGGGGGAAAGAAAAAAACACTGAGATTAAAAATCACCTTCCAGTTCAATGAAATATTTAATCATAAAAGGTTAAAACAGCAGGGTATTTGTGCTGCTGAATATTTATTAGAAAACAAGGATAAATATTTAATTAGCTGCCCTAGCCTGTCTTTCCTCACCATGTACCTTCTCATTTTTTTTTTCTTGACTTTAAGTTCTGGGGTACATGTGTAGAATGTGCAGGTTTGTTACATAGGTATACATATGCCATGATGGTTTGCTTCATCCATCACCCTGTCATCTACATTAGATATTTCTCCTAATGCTATCTCTCCCCTAGCCCCCCACCCCCTGCTATCCCTACCCTAGCCCCCCACCCCTGATATTCCCCTCCCTGTGTCCATGTGTTCTGGTTGGTTCCAAGTTTTTGCTGTTGTGAACAGTGCCACAATAAACATATGTGTGCATATGTCTTTATAATAGAATGATTTATAATTCTTTGGGTATATACCCAATAATGGGATTGCTGGGTCAAATGGTATATCTATTTCTAGATCCTTGAGGAATTGCCACATTGTCTTCCACAATAGTTGAACTAATTTACACTCATTTTCTATAGTTATAAGAGTTGCATATCACAAAATAAACAGCTCAGTTCTGAAGAAAATGTATCAAAATGAGGGGAAAACATCTTCCACAAAGCCCAACTCTTTTCTCCTAGGGGATACAAAGTAATGAGGTAGTCTTTTCCTATAGTTTTGAAATTTTTATTGGTAGGCAATAATTGTTCTCCATGTGAGAAGTGCAGATAGTAAGCCATAGACAATAAAGAGTTTTCCCAGAGTTGTACAGTATGTCATTGACGGATAAAATACTTCTGTTTCTGGATCCCAGATACTTTCTTATTGGAAAACTCTTTTGTGGAACACATTAGATTGAAAGATATTCACTAGATTTGGCCTGATGTATTGAAAAAGTTTTCAATATGCTTCTCAAATATTCAGCATGGAGAAAGCATTACTAAAGGTAAAAAATATATAATAATCACTATTATAACACTTCTTATATATCAGCCAGTGTAAGGCTCTGTATGTATCTACATATCACATATTCACTCACAAAAAAACTGGTATTTAATGACTAATTTGACAATATTGAAGATAATACATTAAAAATCCCATTTTATTTAATCATAAAAATTCCTAAATTAGACTTAGATTGAATTATAAACACATATTTTCCCAGAATTCATCAAATTGAAAAATTAGCCTAGTTTTGGATAGAAATATCCAAATTTGGATAGTAACTCAAGGAAATAGCAAATTGATACTAACAGTAGTGAATATGGACAGTATCTGAAGGAAACAGAAAATTGATACTAATAGCTGGCTACATTACCAAGTGAAAATTATTGAATATCTTCCCATTTCTCATGCTAAATCACCTTGTGTCTATGCACACATACATGCACAGGTAGATATGACATAATGGCTCAAGGATCTAGTAAGAAATACAATGGCAATACAACTAGAGCAATATATAACCATGACATACATATATTGAACAAATAGTTACTCTGTATCATACCATAAATCACTTATTGTTTCATTTTTTCTTTTTGTTGTGTGTGTATCTCAATATCCCTATCAAAATGACTCTTCTAACTCAGGATGAAAGCAAGGTCAGCACTACTACTTTCCTGTTAACTTTTAGGTCATTACACCCTGCCACTACTAAAATTCATTTAATGTTACAATTTTTTTTTAATCTCTACTGTGGGTCTGGGATAATCAGGAAGCCTGCAGCTGGAGAAAGAGGCACAATTATGAACTCCTTGTCTTTTCCCACCTGGTGGTTGACTCATTCTCTTCCAAATACTGAACAGTGGTTTCTGCTCATTCAGGGAGAGTGCTGAGATGAGTAGGTAAATGTTGGGGTACCTAGAAGTCTGTGAGATTGGAGAAGAATGGATGGGCAGGTGATTTCTCACTTGAGCAATCGTTTCATGATCTAGCCTCACTGCTCTCAGAAATTGGTAAAACATTTGAAATGTATTTTTCTTCTGACTATTTAGTGGGTTCCTTGAATTTCACCTCAATTCTGCCCGTCTGTCACATGTGGTCTCTGAGAGCTAAAATAAATTTTCTGTTCTTATGTAAAAAATTCTGAGATAAAATAAACATTCTTAGGCTACTTGGTCTCAATAAGGACAAATAATTAAAGTAGTTTGTTTATGAAGGCTAACAGCTCACACATCAGGACTATACCAATATATGGTTTGTGCATCAAAATTTGTTTTATGATCCTCTTCTTTCCCTGTTTACCAATCCATAGCTATTATGTATGTTCAATTCCCGGTATATACTGCCTTAAAATCATTCAGCCTGGCTCTTAGCTCTATATACACACTGCCCCAACTGTCTCTTCTTAAAATAATATTAAGACTGTCAAGAAGGTGTCCTCTCTTGCTGCAATAAGTTTAATAAACTCTGCTTTGCTTTATCAACAGAGTTTCCTAAAGATCTCTGGAGTGGAGGCACTGAATTTCAATATCCCCTTGACCCAGCTAATGCCCCTCATGACCTGGCATACTATCAGCTTCTCTCAGCTGAAGTCTTTCACTCATTCCAAGCAACCAGGTTGCATATAACCTAAAAAAATAGCATGAACTTTTTTTCAGTTGTGCACAACATTTATTCCATAAGAAATTTTTTTTTTAATGCAGAGGGGGGAGGCTGAAAAAAGCCACAATGTGCAGAGCAATCTTTAGTGTCTGAATTCTCTAGGTAGAAGTGCCTATTTTCCCCAAAACAATTAAAGAAAAGTGTGAAGCTCTCTCGTCTCTTCAAAGTCCACTTGATAACGCTTGGGGTTACGGACTAATAAAGCAATACACATTCTCCCTCTTAGGATTTCACAACCCAGATGTTTTAAAAGAAATAGTCCTCAAAGGCCAACAAACATGAAAAAATGCTCATCATCACTGGTCATTAGAGAAATGCAAATCAAAACCACATTGAGATGCCATCTCATGCCAGTTAGAATGGCAATCATTAAAAACTCTGGAGACAATATATGCTGTAGAGGATGTGGAGAAATAGGAACACTTTTACACTGTTGGTGGGAGTATAAATTAGTTCAACCATTGTGGAAGACAGTGTGGCAATTCCTCAAGTACTTTCCTCAATTCCTCAAGGAATTTCTAGAAATAGAAATTCCATTTGACCCAGCAATCCCATTACTGGGTATATACTCAAAGAATTATAAATTGTTCTGTTATAAAGACACATGAACACAAATGTTCATTGCGGCACCGTTTACAATAGCAAAGACCTGGAACCAATCCAAATGTCCATCAACGATAAATTGGATAAAGAAAATGTGGCACATATACATCATAGAATATTATGCAGCCATAAAAAATGATGAGTTCATGTCTTTCATAGGGACATGGATGAATCTGCAAACTATCATTCTCAGCAAACTGCCACAGAACAGAAAACCAAACAGCACATGTTATCACTCATAGGCAGGTGTTGAATAATTAGAACATGTGGACACAGGGAGGGGAGTATCACACACTGCGAACAGTTAGGGGGTTGCTAGGGGAGGGACAGCAGGTGGTGGGGAGGGTGGGGAGGGATAACGAGGGGAGAAATACCAGATGTGGGTGATGGGGGGAATGAAGGCAGCAAACCAACTTGCCATGTATGTACCTATGCAACAATCCTGCATGATCTGCACATGTACCCCAGAACCTAAAGTACAATAAAAAAAATAGTCCTCAAAAATCCTTCTTTAATTTGTAACACATAAACTCTTACCTCCTCAATACAAGTGAGAACTTCAAGAGGCCTCTAAATAGCTCTGACTATCTATGTTGTGTATATTTTCCAGGGCAGTCTGTTTCACAACTCATGGACTATAGATAACAAAGTTATTTATAATCTTAGAGACTTGGCCACAGCATTCATTTAAATGTAGATGCTAAGCTCATTTTCCCTGAAGATACTCTCTCCTTCATCAATAGTAATATAGTTTAGTTTTGTATCTGGAAGACTCAGGTACAGAATAAATCTCCTACTCTCCCTTGCAGCTAGTTGCGACTGTGTCTAAGTTCCAACCAATGAAATTTGAGTGGAAACAATGTATACATCTTCCTTATTACCTATAGGGCATGAATTTCTTATCTTCCACTTCTCTTTTTTCCTTCACAAGAGCTAGAACATGAACATGTCCTGACCCAGTTGTAACCACACTGAGGAAAGTGCCCTACAGAATGGTAAAATAAGAGTACAAAAAAAAAAAATGAGTCTACAAAGAATTAGATAAAGTAGAACTTCCAAATTCCAGATTGCTAACTTTTGGGGGAAAAGTCATTTTTTTTCTAACCAATTTGCAAACTAACCAATAAACTTCCAATTATACATATAATAACAGAGTTAAATCTTACTGACAGAGGTGTCAGAAAGGAGCGGAATTAATGCATAGGGAGCACTTAGAAATAATTGACAATAAACTAAGCAGTTAGTAAATGTTTATTTAAAACAAATCTTACAAAGATTGCTGATGAGAAAAGTTTGACTCTGATTCAAGGAGTATAGACCTTTGAAATTATTTATAACTTAAAAATAAGGGTTATAACAATCCTTTTTTGTCATTTATTATATGAGAAATTTTTACAGGATGGTAAAGTGGCTCTACTCCAAAAATCTGGAACTTAATTCTTCAAATTACAGAAGAGTTAAGAGTGGTGAACTATCGAAGATGGCCGATTAGGAGCAGCTGAGGATTGCAGCGCCCAGTGAAAGCGTGGAGGCCGCTGCAGGTGATCCCCAGGCAAGCAGGGCCGGGAGTGGACCTCAGCAGTCCTACAGCAGAGGGGCCAGACTGTTAGAAGGAAAACTAAGAAACAGAAAGAAATAACTTCATCGTCCACAAACTGGACATCCAGTGAGAGACCCCATCTGAAAATCACCAACCACAAGGACCACATATA
>PVKV010006079.1:0-20709 GCA_004027835.1 Alouatta palliata
AACATATGGACACAGGGAGGGGAACATCACACAGGGGGCCTGTAGGGGGTGGGGAGCTAGGGGAGGGATACCAGGAGGTGGGGGGCTAGGGGAGGGATAGCAGGGGGTGGGGGGCTAGGGGAGGGATAGCAGGGGGTGGGGGGATAGGGGAGGGATAGCATTAGGAGAAATACCTAATGTAGATGGTGGGGTGATGGTTGCAGCAAACCACCATGGCACATGCATACCTATGTAACAGATCTGCACATTCTGCACATGTACTCCAGAACTTAAAGTATATATAAAGGTTAACAACTTGCCAAAGGTCACATACAATCAGTTCACAAGAGCGTGTGCTCAACCACTTCACTACAGTGGAGAAATACAACTAATTAAACATAACTGTGAAACAATAAAAGTCAGCAATTAGAGGTTTGCAGTTCACCTGGAACATAGGTGTCTGACTATAATGGTTGGTCTCGGGTGCCAGCCGCCTCCTCCTCCAGCCTCAATTCTATACACACCCCTCCAACACGTGCAACTGGCAACATAAATCCCCTACAGCCTCACCAGGGAGCCTTTCTGCACACCACTCAATCAAGCAATGCCAGCCTCAGAAGCACCCCCACTCCTGCTTCCATTTCTATCCTGCTCTCAGACGCCACATGGTCCCCAATACAGCCAACCCCCCAGGAAAAAGAGCTCAGGGCAGCAGATTCACCGTCTGAGTTTTTAATCAGGGTCCATCTCTTCAAAATATACTGCCATGAGGGGGCCCCTGAGTGACATTCTGAATGGCTTAAGGGATTCCTGTCAACAGTGCTCTTATGTATTGGAATCTGTACACTATCGTCTCCAGAACAGCCATTTCCTCTTAAAGCTTCTATGGACGTTTTCTACATTGAAGCCCCATTTAGAAGTGTTTAGGGCCAGGCACGGTGGCTTACACCTATAATCCCAGCACTTTGGGAGGCCGAGGCAGACAGATCACCTGAGGTCGGGAATTTGAGACCAGCCCGACCAACATAGAGAAACCCTGTCTCTACTAAAAATACAAAATTAGCTGGGCGTGGCAGCACATGCCGGTAATCCCAGCTACTTAGGCTGAAGCAGAAGAATCGCTTGAACCCAGGAGGCAGAGGTCGCAGTGAGCTGAGATTGCACCAATGCACTCCAGCCTGGGCAACAAGAGCAAAACTACGTCTCGAAAAAAAAAAAAGAAGTGTTTAGGACTGCTTCATTCAATTTACTGCCTCCTACGTCAAACACAGTGAAAACAGAGTAGTTCACTAGATGGCAACTGAGAACAATGTAAACTTACTTGTATAAGCTGATGGTCGGTTCAACTGCCAACATCACGAAGGGCGCCACCGTGTAAGACACAGCCAACTGAGTGACAGCCCAGGTGCCTGTATCATAAACAGCCTTGAGAGGTCTTGACGAAAGGAAATAATGTCTGTAGTTGTTCCTGACCTGGAAGCCAACACAGGTGACAGTAGTGAGAAGGGGGTGAAAACCAAAAACCACATTTTACTCTGTGCATACAGACAATAAGCCACAGGAACACAGGCTACAGAAGATAACCAACATCTGAGTTGTATTTTCAACTACAAATACCATCAGGAGTTTTTTTTTAAGGCAGAGTCTTGCTCTGTCACCCAGGCTGAAGTGCAATGACGCAATCATAGCTCCACTGCATCCTCAAACTCTTGTGCTCAAGCAATCCTCCCACCTCAGCCTCCCAAGTAGCTGAGACTACAGGCACATGCCACCATGCCCAGCTAACCGATTGCAACAGCGCATCAAAAAGCTTATCCACCATGATCAAGTAGGATTCATCCCGGGGATGCAAGGCTGGTTCAACATGCGCAAATCTATAAACATAATTCACCACATAAACAGAATGAAAGACAAAAACCACACGATTATCTCAATTGATGCAGAGAAGGCCTTTGACAAAATTCAACAGCCCTTTATGCTAAAAACTCTCAATAAACTAGGTATTGATGGAACGTATCTCAAAACAATAAAAGCTATTTATGACAAACCAACAGCCAATATCATACTGAATGGAAAAAAATTGGAAGCATTCCCTTTCAAACCTGGCACTAGAAAAGAATGCCCTCTCTCACCACTCCTATTCAATATAGTACTGGAAGTTCTAGCCAGAGCAATCAGGCAAGAAAAAGAAATAAAGTGTATTCAAATAGGAAAAGAAGAAGTCAAATTGTCTCTATTTGCAGACAACATGATTGTATATCTAGAAGACCCCATCGTCTCAGCCCAAAATCTCCTGAAACTGATAAGCAACTTCAGCAGTCTCAGGATACAAAATCGATGTGCAAGAATCACAAGCATTCCTATACACCAATAACAGACTTAAAGAGAGCCAAATCAAGAACCAACTGCCATTCACAATTGCTACAAAGAGAATCAAATACCTAGGAATACAACTAACAAGGAACGTAAAGGACTTCTTCAAGGAGAACTACAAACCACTGCTCAACGAAATAAGAGAGGACACAAATAGATGGAAAAACATTCCATGTTCATGGCTAGGAAGAATCAATATTGTGAAAATGGCCATACTGCCCAAAGTAATTTACAGATTCAACGCTATCCCCATCAAGCTACCAATGACCTTCTTCACAGAACTGGAAAAAACCACCTTAAACTTCATATGGAACCAAAAGAGAGCCTGCATAGCCAAGTCAATTCTAAGTAATTTTTCAAAAATTTTTATAGAGACGTGGGTCTTGCTTTGCTGCCTATGCTGGTCTCCAACTCCTGGGCTCAAGCAATCCTCCTGCCTTGGCCTCCCAAAGTGCTGGGATTACAGGTGTGAGCTACCATGCCTGGCCAACTTTTCTTATTAAAATAATAATTATAATAATACATGTTCACTGTAGAAAAATGGTCAAACAACTAAGTAAACAAAAAAAAATTCTTTTTTAACACCTCCTAAAGAAAAGCATCACTTAGAAAACTTGGCACACAACCACCCAAGCTTTTTCTATTCATATGTATCACTATTAATATTCTTAATGGCACCAATATCATCTCTAGCCCATTTTTTTCCTTTAGTAATACATCATGGACATTTTTCCATGTGAGTAAATATTAATCTCCAATATAATTTCAGGTTACTTATGGAAAAGTTAGCTTGTCTTCCCATCCCATTTTGCTATTATAAATAATTCTGTGATGCATATCCTAAAAATAAATCTCTGCCCTGTTTCCTAGTTACTTCCTTCAGTAATGGTAACACAAATACTATTATTACTAATAATACAAGCAGCTACCATTTACTGAGTGCTTACTCTGCGCCAAGCCGGTGTTATCTCCTGACACACGTGACTAGACCTGCCTCTAGAAAGACTCCCAGTTTCCAGATTCAGGTCAAAGCAGAGCTGAAAACAATGACTGGGCGATAGGCAGGTCAGCCCCAAGGCAGAAGGTGCCTCAGGCCCAAGGCAGCCTCTCAGCCTTAAGATCCTCAGGACAGAGACCTGGGTCCATCCATCGGGCAATGCTGCACGTCAGGTATGAGATTTTACTGGGTAATTTCTAGTGCTCGGAGACATGTTACGACTGTTGACTTCAATCTCCTTCTAGACAAAATAAAAACACTGTTCTATCAACTCTCTCCTCTCTATCCCTTACCTAATTTACTTGCAAATAATGTTTCTAGTCCATCCTAAAGAAAAGCTCTACACAAATCTGAGCCTTTATGCCAATGAGACAACAGAGCCAAAGACATCTTAGGGAATAATACTCTGGATATATTAGCAAACAGTTCCGAGTTTTACTTCTTAATTTGTCCTGACCACTTGATCTCTAGTTTTCTTTTATAATCTAAATAGGTTTATGAACAGGAGAGAAGAAATGTCTCCCCTGTTTTCTATGTATAAATATGTATGATGTGCATTTAATTTCAGAAGTATACTAACCAGCATGAACAGTAATCCACTTTGCTCACATATATATTCCAGCACACCTGTGTGTAACTAAAACAAGGCAGCCTCAGAGGAGGGACTCTTGTCTTGTTCACTGCAGTAGCCCAGCGTCTACAACACTGACCAGCACATAGGGGGACTCCTGAAACCTTCACAGGATAAATAAATTAAAGGGTGGGTGGATAGCTATGTGGGGACTCCTGAATTCACATCCAAAATATGGCTCAACCAATGTCAATAAGAACTCTGGGCATCAGAAATAAGGAAGGCCACAATCACAATCAAGGATCAAAATAAAATTAAATACAAAACTCCTGTATTTGACAATGAAAGCACTGAATTGCAATGACTTCTATGCATGTTCATCTCCTTCCTGGAGGGAAGTTTTACTCTTTTTGTTTTTTTTTTTTTTACTTTAGGTTCTGGGGTACACGTGCAGGTCATGCAGGGTTGTTGCATAGGTGCATACAATATCTAGCATTTCTCCCCGTGTTATCCCTCCCCAAGGAAGAATCAATATCATGAAAATGGCCATACTGCCCAAAGTAATTTATAGGAAGTGTTATTCTTTATTATCCTGCTCTACAACAAGCAAATTGCAGAACAATTAGAGAAACTACAGGCTCCTGAAAAAACCTAGAGAACCAAATTTACAAAATTCACAAACACAAACTAGGCTAACTGGGCTGGGCATGTAAACACATGAGGTTAGATTAATCTCTGACAGACTCACTTCCTGTGGTCGCCATTTCGCTGACTGCTCAGGAGACTTTGTGAGTTATTTCCAGGCTCAGGGTAATAAAATGAGAAATTAAGCAAAGTAGAAGCAAATCGAAGTCCTATGGTGCCTATATTAATTAATAATCATCATCATCATCTGTAATTAGTAAACTGTATATGCTCACAGCCTTTAACAATTAAAAATGTTTTCATCCCTTAGGGTACTCAGCATTGCTCCTAACATTACTTTCGCTTCACAAACATCCTCTGTAACTATGAGCATAAAATGGTTAACCATTTTTGTAATGACTCCAGTTTCCTGCATATTGAAGTATTTCTCTAATGGGAAGACTCTCGCATATTGTTTCATTTTTCAAAACATCACTCCCCCCTTCACATCCCATCCCCAACCCCTACTAGGATCCAACAGATAACAAGCATGCAGGCATCAGATTACTCAGGGGAAGGACCCTAGGCCTAAAGGATGCTTACCGCTCTAGCTGCTAATGTGACAAGAGTTCCAGTTAAGAAGGTAAAATAGTATCCGGGGTAGACACCATGCCACAAAGCAGACAGGATGAAGGTTAGCACCGTAGGGTACCATGGGACCCGCTCATAGCACACGCTGTGAAGAGAGGAAGGAACAAGACACAGGTGAAACATACCAGAAACTTCTAACTACAGCTGCTGCTTCTTGGATAAGACCAGGCAGAAATCATTTGGTCCATTACTGATGGGAAGCCTCCCTAACCCTCTTCAGGGACTTGACATGCAATCCAAGCAGCCTGGACTACCTTGGTTTCCTTAAGCATTACCAGATAGGCAATTCACAGCTCGGCCTTTTAAGGAGATGTTAAACATTTTTAACCTCCATTGACTAAATGATCTGGACCCATCATACTGTATCTGTTACAGGTCTGAGTGATCACTTTCCACCCAGCAGGAGTTCCTGCCCTATAGACGCTTGCCCCACCAATGGCCTCCTCTACTGGGGGTGCTTAAGTAAGTGCCATTGGCATTAACAATTTTGGAATCAGGGTCTTTAGAAATGAATGTTCTCACTTAGTAAAAATTAATTTACCTTTCCCACCAGGCTCCTATGCCATCTAACCTAATCAACACCATCACCCTTTTCAACTCTTTTGATAATGACTTCATCACAAAATCAATGTGTCAGTTATATGACCTCCTCAGGTCTCACAGTGTCCATCCGACTTCAATCCATGAATTTGCCTTAAAGAGTGACACTGTGACATTCTAACAAATGTCAGCAAATACCTGAAGGTTTGTGGCTGATTGCTTATTTTAAAAAAGTGATGGGGAATTTCCCCCAAAACTCAGTCTGTGAATTGCCAATGGCACTCTAAGGAAGCCACCACCTGGTTTACTAAATGAGAGGACCCAAATAAAAAATAAAATAGAAATTCAAACAATTAACACCAATCCAGCACTGTACAGGTGATCAACAGCAACTGATTTAAATACAAACTAAGCACTATAGCTCCCTCTTCATAGGAAGAAAAAGAACTCATTTGCAGAGATAAACACAGGACTGAGACCCCATTTGGACAGTGAATGACTCAGTACATTGGGAGTACTCAGTATACAGAAATAGAAATTTATGTTAAAATCATTTGCAAAATTAATTAATAGTGATAATGTTGAGGCTAAAATTGTTCAGATCAATTTTCAGAAAATATTGCATGAGTTTACTTTGAAGGAATTTCTACATATTCTGTCTCTTTTCTTATCCCAGTGTTTTGACCCATGAAAAACGCTGCTTATCAAAACAGTAGAATCTGCTTTAAAGCTTAGTATTTTTACACTCTCCCTGTACTCATTATGATAAGCATATCACCAGGTAGAACAGCTTGCTGTTTGAAGGACAGCATATTATTATCTCTATAGTAAATAATGCTTTTAATTTTGGAACATGTAGGAAAACAAAAAGGGAGAGAAATATCAACAAAAATACAAATTTTAAAAGCATAAACATCTGGGACACCATCAAGCTTTTACTGCTAGGGGTGAACGCTGCAGTCATCAGTGACTTGACGCAGACATTAACCTTCCTTGACATCTGAGCGAAGAGGCAGCACAGCAGAGAGGTCACGAACCTAATTTTGAGCTGGGTGCAGCGGCTCACGCTGCAATCCCAGGGCTTTGGGAGGCCCAGGCGGGCAGATCATCTGAGCTCAGGCGTTTGAAACCAACCTGGCCCACATGGGGAAACCCCATCTCTACTAAAAATACAAAAAATCAGCTGGGCGTGGTGGCAGGCACCTATAATCCCAGACACTCGGGAAGCTGAGGCAAGAGAATCGCTTGAACCCAGGAGGCAGAGGTTGCACTGAGCCAAGATTGCACCATTGCAGTCCAGTTTGGGTGACAGAGTGAGATTCCATCTCAAAAAAAACAAAAGAATCTAATTCTGAAACCAGACTGTTTGGGCTTGTATCTGTTCCTTAGCTGAGTGCCTTTGGGCAAGTGACACTACCTCTCTGGGTCTCACTTTCTTTATCTGTAAGATGTTTAAGGTAATGACTCACAACATCTCATGGGATTGATGGAGGATTAAACCAGGGCCTGATATACAGTGATGGCAGCATTCAGGAACATAAAATAAATATGCTATATTATGACCTCCTCAAATAACTGTATTTCCACTTTTTCATTTATAGGGCACAGATGTTAATACAAAACAAGAGTGTCAGATGACATCGTCACTGGCAGATTACCACTGTTCATCTACTGACTCCCCTCCACACACACCCCAGTGCCCTAAGTAATGAGGTCCTTTTTGTTCTTCTTACCACTTTAGCCAAGTAGCTGTCTGAATATTCCAGTTTTCCAAGTACATTTTGAAACTTGTGGCAGTCTGGAAAGAAGAAAATAACACCTATCATTAGCTTTAAAAATACCCCAAGTAATGGAAAGTTCTCCCCAGTTTCCCTGGCAGCAGGTTAGATTCGGTATTTCAATACTGACTACTCACAGTTGAGAGCAAATCAGCTGTTCCATCCTACACAGGACAATTTTCTGCTGTTCATGAGATCTACTTTGCAACTAAAACTTGGCTTGCAAGGTCTCAATTTTTTTCAAAATTTATTTTCAAATTACAGGAAAACTGAAGGAACATTTTGTGGGTTTCCTTTTTACTCTGGTTAATTTTTTTTTCTTTTTTTGAGACAGAGTCTCACTCTGTCACCCAGGCTGGAGTGCAGTGGCACGATCTCAGCTCACTGCAACCTCCGCCTCCTGGGTTCAAGCAATTCTCTGCCTCAGACTCCTGAGTACCTGGGATCACAGGTGCCTGCCACCATTCCCAGCTAATTTTTTGTATTTTTAGTAGAGATGGGGTTTCACCATCTTGGCCAGGCTGGTCTTGAACTCCTGACCTCATGACCCACCCGCCTCGGCCTCCAGAAGTGCTGAGATTACAGGCATGAGCCACTGCACCTGGCCAAAATTTTTTAAGTCATCTGAATTTTATAACTCAATATTCTCAAAGGGATTTGCCGCAGGAAAAGTTTAATCATGGGAATTTAGTGCTTTTATGGGGACAGCTTAAATTTAATTGTCATCTTTTAACTATGTAGCCCTCTAAAACTAGGTCAATCTTGTGCAGTTAACTCTATAAATAGCTACTCAGATACCAAGGCTTCCACTCGTTTCTGGACTAGTAAGAGATTTTATGCATGAAGGGATCACAATACAGGAAAGGAAATAAATGGCAGTGATGCAAGCAAATCAACCACTGAGGAAGGGACATCCCCAAAATAAGCCATTACCTGGGTTTTCTCATTCAAACAAAAAAAAGGTCTTATCCAAGTCTAGTGATAAAAAGCATGAAGTGGCCAGGCACAGTGGCTCATGCCTATAATCCCAATGCTTTGGGAGGCCAAGGTGGGCAGATCACCTAAGGTCAGGAGTTCAAGACCAGCCTGGCCAACATGGCGAAACCCCATCTTCACTAAAATTAGCCGGGCATGGTAGCGAGCATCTGCAACCCCAGCTACTTGGGAGGCTGAGGCAGGAGAATGGCTTGAACCCAGAAAGCAGAGATCTCAGTAAGCCAAGATCATGCCACGACACTCCAGCCTGAGTGACAGAGCAAGACTCCATCTCAAAAAAAAAAAAAAAAAAAGCATGATGCAAACATATAAGGATCAGAACTCCTAAAGAAGGTAGAAAGTCTAAGTGCCACTTTTTTCTGAAGTGTCCTCAACCTTAAGAAAATCATATATAGGCCACACATTGGGCTAATGTAATATGTCTGTAAGAGACAGAGGGAAAGAGGAAGAGAGAGAAGAGCGGGAGGAAGGAAGATAGATGAAAAATAGATCTTTTTATTGTGAGTTTTTATTTCAAAACTTCAAGGAGTTTTATTTATCTATTTCTTCTACGGTTAATAAAATGTTACAGGCCCAGCCTGGGGGCGTCTTAACTAATCAGATTTCCTTGTTTTTCTTTAGCTCCTCGTCCTGTATCAAATGTGTGATGAAAATAAAAACTTTCTCCTCTGGTTTTCTTTTATAATAAATACATAACTTAATGACTCAGCCCTTTACCCTGAAGACATGTCCACCGGGGAAGGATTCTGTTTCTTGGCGCGTAGCTAGGGGGACCAGTGGGCAGCCGAAAGTCAAAAGGGACCACCCTAAAGGACATCTACCCAACAAAACTCCAAGGCGGCCAGTCCATGAGTTTAGAGGGAGAGAAGAATTTTAGTGGGAAAAAGAGGAAAGTCATAACACACTTGAACTCTCTCTGACATCATCTATATAAAAAAGAGAAGCTTACAGATCATCTATGATGATTTTCCAAAACTGAGATAGGTCATTCTGAAAGCCGGGACTTGTCCACTTACGATGTGGTCCATCTTGACCAGGGACTGCTTCTTGCCTCACATGCGGCAACCAATAGGAAAAGCATTATTTGTTCATTCAGAACTGAGTTTGGAATGAACAAATAATGCTTTTACAGCATCTGCCAAGCCCTTCCACCCACAGGAGGCTCCAGAACTGTACAAAAATGAGTGTTTTGCCCACAGTGGGCCCTCAGTAATATTTGTTGAGTCTGTTTGACCTGAGTAACCAAATAGCATGATGAGTTTACGGTGAATATATGATGTAATTTACTTAGATAACAGAGACATGCTTCTACTTCTTTCTGCTTGTTTGCCTTTTGAAGCAGCACTGTCTCAATGCTAAGAAAAAAGAGGAGTGAAAATATAATCCTCCCTATAAATCCCACCATGTTTTGTAGTTGAAATGTAGGTTTCCCTCTGGAAGCCATTCACATGCAAAAGGCCTCAGGCAAAAGATGGTGGGGGCTTCCCCCATGCCTCCTTCTGACCTAGTTTCCACCCAATGTGGGTGGCAGGTGGTCAGTTTCCATCTATCTCTGGCTTCTTGCTCTACACACACAACCCCTCCTGCCCAAACTCCAGTGGACTCTCTCTGCCCTGTGGCAGGTAGAAAACCAAAACCAAAAGCAAACGTGAGTCACCTGGCCAGGAACCCAACACTTCTGCATGTTGAGAATCATGCCATTCCTCCCGTTCAGCTGCAGTGGGGAAAGGGTCTGAGACTTGGCATTCCTGTCTACTTGGAGTGCTGGCAATGCAAAGTATACCCAGAACGAGGTGGCCTCAAGGAGCTCACCTCTGATAATGACAGCAGACCAAAAACTGTGGTGCAAGAACAAAGACAAAGAGAGAGAAAAACCACGCTGGTCTAGTGGCCTAAAAGTTGTACATTATGACAATTCTTCTTAAAAGTGAATGGATGATAAATGCCTCCAAAGGAACCACATAGAACGTCTGCAATATTGAAATCAAAATACAGGAGCTTCCATCCTGCGTTCGTCACTGAAACAGGTAGAAAGAGAACAAGACAGAGATGACACCAGTACTTTCTAGTTGAAAGAACAGGAACGTAAACAACGAAAAGATTTTCCTGGCCCCTTTTCAGATTTTTTGTGTCCTTCTTCCTTGAACCATTAAAACTGTCAAGAAAGTAGAAAAAAAAAAAAAAGGAGGAAAACAATTCTGAGATGCAAAATGTCGAGGAGGCTGCTGACCCTGGCAATCACCTGAGAGCGGCTTTTCCTCGGACACACGGATGAAGCGTTCTGGGGATACACACTCACAGCAAACCATTTGCTCTCCTCACTATGGAATTTGGACTTAACAGCATCATACCCTCACTCACCTCAATTTTCCAGATGTTTAGGTTCGAAAGCAGATCCCAACAGAAATTCCCATTCTTATCCACTCCGCTGAACCCAAAGCCAGCTGCGTTATTCACTGCATCAGCTATAGTTTTTAAAATAACACATTAGGATATGGAACAAAAGTCACATTGTTGCTTTTAAAAGACACTAAATATCTGTCTACCGTTACAATGGAGAAATATGTAGTAGTTTCCTTGGAAAAGAAAGCCCAAAATGTAAAGGACCTGCTAACATTCTGAATCAGAAAAACATATTTGGCTGTTTGGTAACCTTGATTTTTAGGCATTCATTTCCTTGCAGTTAGGGAACACCTGCTAAAGTAACAGGAAAGAAGCCAGACGTCCACAGAATGCAAAAATGAGAATAAACAAGAAATGAAGAACCAAAATGAATAAGTAAACAGGAGAATGACCAACTTGACAGGAAGAGAGAAAACAAAGGAGGTGAAAATAGATCTGAGCTCAAATAGAGACCAGAAGAAAAGGGGGACTGAGAAGAGGTCTCAGAGCTGTTACTAAAGATGGCAGGGCATTACCTAAGAGACAGTGCTCAATCAGGAGGAGAACGGGCTCTGCGAGAGAGATTGGAGCTCCTGGACGTGGTAAGCACGAACTGCCAGCAGTGTATTAGCTGGAGCTGGGGTTTTAAAAAGTTGGCTGGGCGCGGGGGCTCACGCCTGCAATCCCAGCACTTTGGGATCCACAGCGGGCGGATCATAAGGTCAGGAGATCGAGATCATCCTGGCTAACGCAGTGAAAACCCATCTCTACTAAAAATACAAAAAGTTAGCCGGGCATGGTGGCATCCGCCTGTAGACCCAGCTACTCAGGAGGCTGACACAGGAGAATCACTTGAACCTGGGAGGCGCAGGTTGAAGTAAGCTGAGATTACGCCACTGCACTCCAGCCTGCCTGACAGAGCAAGACTCTGTCTCAAAAAAAAAAAAAAAAACCAAACCGTTTAGGTCCCAAGACAAAGGACAGAGCTAGAGACGTGACTCTTGGGGCAGCTGCCATGGAGGCCACAGGTGGAAAAAAATCACCCAAGCCAGCCACCCATAAAAGTCCCTTTAAAAGCACCTGTTTCCATCTTTCTCTAATGTCACTGCACTATAAGAGAACGTCCCCCTGCCGGGAATATTTCATCTCTGTTCAATTCCTTAATGAACTCAACACATTTTTATTATGATGACCAAGAGGCTAATTGTCTCTTTCCACTTATTGTCTAAGAAAAAAGTGAACTAATCAAAATAGTTAAGTCATAGCACTGTGAAATCTTAGATATGGAGGTCTTAGAGAAATCTTTCTTTTTCTATAAAAGTCCGACTCTAGACGGCCTTCTGAAGAGCTTCTCTAAAGAAAACAACCTGTCCTATGTCTGTCTCATTTTTATACTTGGCCGAGCTGATGATTTAACACTGCTTATCTTATGCGTGGCTTCACTGTAAGATGCTCTGGTTTCTTTCATTAGGAAGTGTGCAAGAGACCCAGTCCTTCAATGTCATTCTCCCCCCGCCAACTGGATGGGAACCCAGTGGAGAAGAAAAAGACAAAGTGGGGGTGTGCCTGTAAGAAACTAATGGTTTTCAATGTGTGGGAACCAATTCGTGAGTGATAGAGATCAATGACCCTAAAGGCCTTGACATCTGTGTTGACAACTAAAACCAGAGCCCAGGTGACCGTCACAGGGACCAGCATGGCCACTTCTAAACTCCTTCTTCCAACTCCAGCCTCATTTCTGGCACACCTGGCTAGACCTAAGAGAAGAGAATAATGATAACTATCGTGTGTGTGTGTGTGTGTGTGTGTGTGTGTGTGTGTGTGTGTGTTTTCAGTGCTTATTGTCTTTCCAGAAAACACTTCACAGGCAATTCCTCATTTAGTCTTCACAACAGCGTTAAGACAGAAGGTTAAGAATGGGCCCTGGTGGGGGAAGACTAGACAGGTTTCTACCTCCACTCAACAGCATACTACGTACATGGGCCTGGGAGAGGAATCAGCTAACTTCTAGAAACCTATTCCCTTAAGCATAAAACAGGTATAATAACGGTACCCATTTTAAAGGGCTTTTGAAAGTATTAAACAAAATTAAATATGTGGGCAGTGGATAGCTCAGTGCTGGCCCAAGTCAACATTCAAAAAAGTTAGCTGCTAGTATTTATTATTATTATGGTACTAAGGGGACTGAGACTAGATACATTAGGTAACCATGAAGATCACGTAGCCTTTGGGAGGCCGAGGTGGGTGGATCACCTGAAGTCAGCAGTTCGAGACCAGCCTGGCCAACATCTCTACTAAAAATACAAAAATTAACTGCGCATGGTGGCGGGCTCCTATAATTCCAGCTATTCGGGAGGCTGAGGCAGGAGAATCACTTGAACCCAGGAGGTGGAGGTTGCAGTGAGCCGAGAGCCCACCACTGTACAACTGGGCAATAAGAGCGAAACTCTGTCTCAAAAAAAAAAAAGAAAAGATATGTAGCTTGTCAACAAGGCCAGAATCAATCCCAGAAGTCAATTCCACAGCCTGAGCAGGTAAGAGCCACCCAGAAAGAGAAAAATGGTGAAAGGTCCCAAGTACTGACTCTCAGAGCCACTCTGGGCCGACATCGGACTCCCCTCTTCGCCTAGTGATCCCACAGTCATTTATCCCAGCCTGGTTTTTGTCTCAGAGCAGTGATGGGCTCTATGTTTGCCAGTCCGAAAGCGGTTTTACTGAACTATACGTGGCTCTAACTTACTGTTACAGATAAATTAATTTGTACCTCATATGTTGGACTGTCTGGTCCTTAGAAAACCGCCTGGACTCAAGTCTCGCTAACTAGTACCAATACTAAGTAGCAGAGGGAAAACAGGCAGGACTATACACTAAGTTCAAAAGAAACAGTTTGATTCTTTGAATATAAACAGTAGCTACAGCTAGGCTAACACCACGCAGCTCAGCGGAGATTCATCAAGAGGCCAGCTTTAAGGATTAAGTTTATAATCATGTGTAATTAGTACATCAGTTATATGTAAATGGTGTTTTAAAGAGAGCTGGAAAAAACAATTATTCGGTTAAGCAGTTTAAATATTCCCTGACAAGCTATTCATCGCTTCTTTATTCATAAACAAGACAAAGGTTAATTTCAGACCAGCCCATGCAATCTAAACTGTAACAAACTTCAAACTGAGGCCATACAAATTAATGAAGTATTTCTACTGAAGCTACCCAAAAAAGATAAAGAAAAGGGAAGCATGCGGGGAGAGAAAGAGCTAAGTCCACAGAGAAAGCGCTCCACAGGAAGGGGTACCTCTATGCAGTACGCCAGATGTCTCGGGTACTCCCCAAATGGGTAGAAATGTGCAGGCACCCCCTGTCCCCCTGTGACACTTCCCAGTCCAGGTCCCTGCTGGCACAGTCCTTCTAGTCTTGGACTTTCCCTGTGGAATGGAATGGCCTTTCTTTCCTCCTGAGATCAGGAGCTCATTTAGTCCAGAAGCTAGCCCTTAAGCCCTGGGATACAGAAAATGGGAGCCAGAGGATAGGAAGAGGGAAGAGAAAAGGAAGGTGGGTAAGGCAGCAGAAGACAGTAGGGGAAATTCAATATATTCTCTCTCCCTCTCTCTCAGTCCCCTACACACACACACACACACACACTCACTCACTCACTCACTCACTCACTCAGATTAGAGCAAATTAAAACTATTAATTATTTGGCCAGGCACTATGGCTCACGCCTGTAATCCCAGCACTTTGGGAAGTTGGGAAAGGTGACTTACCTGAGGTCAGGAGTTCCAGATCAGCCTGGCCAACATGGTGAAACCCTGGCTCTTCTAAAAACACAAAAATTAGCTGGGCATGGTGACAGCCACCTAAAATTCCAGCTACTCAGGAGGCTGAGGCAGGAGAATCACTTGAACCCAGGAGGCAGAGGTTGCACTGAGCCCAGACAATGCCATTGCACTTCAGTGAAACAGCATCTTAAAAAAAAAATTATTTGACATGGAAAAAAATAAGCCCAATGTTTCAAGTAGGGTTCCAACTACAGCAGGTCTAATGCCTATCTGCTAAAGATGTCATCATTTTTAAGTGCAGAACAAGAAATAAGATAAAAGAAGACTACTGAATCTTCCTCAATGACCAGTCCACACCCGTCTTTTCCTCTTGACTCCTCCCACTGGGACAGCTTGAAGAGTACTACCTGATGGCTGTACATGTCTGTGTTCCCAACCATGTAACAATCTTGAGGGAGAGTCAACGTCTTACCTTTCGATTCTTTCTAGCACAGAATCCGGTACTCAACAAAAACCCCTTGAATTACATTGAAAGTGTCCAGAAGCAAAATTTCCCTCATTGAAAATTTTACAAAAGCTCTAAGTCAGATCTCTCTGGCCAAACGTTACATAACTGCAGCACTGGACTGAACTTATGCAGGAACATTTTGGCCCTTAAAAATAATTTAGACTGGAGGAGGAAGGAATGGGGAGTTATCGTTCAATGGGCACAGTTTCTATTTGGGTGATGAAAATGATCTAGAGATAAGACAGTAGTGATAGTGGCACAGTATTGTAAATCAACTTAATGCCACTCAAGCGTACCCTCGAAAATGGTTAAAATGGTAATTTTTATACGTATTTTGTCATAATGAAAATTTTTTTTAAAGACAGAGTCTTGCTCCACCACCCAGGCTGGAGTTCAGTGGCACAATTTCAGCTCACTACAACCTCTACCTCCCCGATTCAAGCAATTCTCGTGCCTCAGCCTCCTGAGTAGCTGGAATGACAGTAGCTGGGATTATCCCAGTCATTTTTTGTATTTTTAGTACAGACAGGGTTTTGCCATGTTGGGCAGGCTGGTCTTGAACTCCTGGCCTCAAGTGATTTGCCTGCCTCAGCCTCCTAAGCAGCTGGAATTACAGCTGCCTGCCACCATGCCCAGCTAATTTTTGTATTTTTAGTAGAGACAGGGTTTCACCATGTTGGCCAGGCTGGTCTCAAACTCCTGACCTCATGATCCGCCCACTTGGGCCTCCCAAAGTGCTGGGATTACAGGTGCGAGCCACCGCGCAGGCAATAATTTTTTTTCAAAAGTAATTTGGTACCTGCAAACTTTAATTGAAACTTATAACTTGAAGCATGAACTGAGAGAGAAGAGGAACTCAAGCCATTAAGTGCCATTCCCTCATTCGTGGGATGTGGGCTGAACACTTGGAAACCAAGTTTAATAATCTATTTTATTTAATAATCCAAGTCACTGCTCTCTGATATCAAGTGCAGGTCATTTGTAGCTAAGATGCCCAACTCCCATTTCTGAAAGGGTTCCGGTGTGACAGACAGGGCTTCCATACTTTTCAACACCCTTTCCCAGTCTCTAGGGACACAGACGGGTTTACAGCTCATGTTAGCAAAGCTTTATGCAACTGCAGTCTAAAATTGTTTGAAAGGAAAGAGATAAAAGCCTAACATGAACCAAGTTATCCCACAGGAGGAAAAAAAAAAGGTGTGATAAAACCAAATGAAGTTGAACTTTCTACCTAAAAAAGATTTAAAAATCAGCACTTGAAGTCAGCTTCTAAGACATAAAAACCTAACTACCAGTTCCTTAAACAAGTGTAACCTAAATTAGCATGTGTGCTGGTAAAATTAATTCAGGGTCCATCCTATGTTACATAAACCCCAGAAAAATTGCAAGAAAGCCAGAGCATTCCAGAATTTCCCCTCAACTTCTCACTGCTTTACATGGCTGGCTTTGATTGGTGGAATGAGAAGCTTCCAAGTTTTGACATCTGTTAACAACATTGGGTTTGAACAACAGTCAGGATGTGTTTCTCCTTATTGTAGAGAACTGAGTTCATCGGGGGTGGAAGACAGGAGTGCTATGCTGGAATGTTAAAACTGACCCTGGCTCAACTGCCTCCCATTACGTGTCGAGCTTCTTTGATTAGGTGATCCAAAACGTGGTTCTGGCTAAGCCATCCAGGGAGTAGCATTTTTCCCTCATTCATTTAGGGCTGCTCCATCAAACTTACCTAATGTCCATGCAAAGTAATACTTGGGCTTTGAGGCTTGCATGACAACATATAAGTAGCAGAGTCGAGCCGGAAAGCTTGCTTTATGGACAAACCAGTCATCGACAAGGCAGGTGACAGGAAAGGTCTTCGTGAGCGTCAGAAACAAAAGGAGAGACGCCAAGGTGATAAACAACTTGTGTATCACAGCTCCCTGGAAATGGGGAAAAAATCAGCATCACCATTCAGAAGCTCAGGTATGAGGAAAACAGCTTTGGCAAAGGCACGTTAAGGGCCACACTGCTCCAACGGCTGCCTGGCATTATTTCCTAGAGGGAGGGCAGCAGGCATCCTTTCTCTCGACACACGTCTGACAGTGGAGATTAGGTACCATATGTAGATACAGAACATGCCTCTGACACTTGAGGGTCAGACTGGAAGAAAACCTCATCATTATATTCAATTAACAAAATGTAAGTACTTTCATTACCCAAAACACAAGAGAGATAAATAACATGGTGGCAAGTTTCCATTTAAAAAAAAAAAAAAAAAAAAAAACACTTGCACATTTACCTTCCATTCCTATGACCAGCAGAGCCCAGGAAATGGGCTTATGTCAGCAGCAGGAAGATAGAGGCTCAGGTATGAAGGATTCTGTGCAAGTGATTGAATACCTGGGCCAGGACATGGGCAGGTAATGGAGAGGTTCAGAAAGCCTCCCAGGATGGTTTAGATGTAGTCTACTCTGGGGCTAATTATGTGCTGGCTTTTTAAATTCCTCTGGAGAAAGTGATTTTACCCAGTTTCCCTGACATTTCAGGGAATGTCCTTCAACATTGGACTGAACTGTAGACTCCCACTTCATTTAAAAAAAAAAAAAAAAGACTGTTACTGGTAATATGGGTATAGCAATAGCACCTCCCTCAGAGGGCACCTTGGGGTGTAAGTGAATGAGTATTTACAAGGTCCTGCGAACAGTGCCTGGATCTCAGTTAAGTGCTTAGCACGCTCAGCCACAATTACAGCTCTACCACTGATAGGCACCAACTCATGGACTCCAGCCCTCTCCCAGCTGTATGTCTTGATCCAAACACAACCTCACCACCTCACCTTATCTGTGCACAAAAATGCAAGAGTTTCCTTGCAGAAAGACTCTCTGATGACATTACTGCATAAATAAAAGCACATGAAGCATGAAAACACTAAGGTGACAGATACTGTCTAGAAATGTGGTAACTTTGGTGTCTCGCAGCCATGGTGACTTCACCCCAGATCCTTTCAGTGAAGCAGATGAACTTGACATACCTGACCAACCATAAAGTGCTGAGAACCAAACTATGTCAAATATACTCCAGAAACTGAGGCAGGAGAATCGCTTGAACCCTGGAGGCAGAGGTTGCAGTGAGCCAAGACGCGCCACTGCACTCCAGCCTGGGCGACAGAGTGAGCCTCCATCTCAAAAAATAATAATAATAATTTTTTAAAAATCAAAACTAAAAAAAAAAATCTAAAAACTCATACCTAATTAATAAATCACTTAAGTTTTCACTTAACTCATATTTTTTGCCAAGACTTTAGCACTTCCAAAATATTTAACTCAAATTATCCTCATTTCCTGCCTTTTCCAATTTTCACCACTGCTTTCATTAATTACAAATGTCCCTTAAATATAGGATATTTGATCTGAATAAATTTAGCATATTTGTAATGAGTTATCCTAATATTGACCAATTTGGGATTGATAAAATTCAGGTTTGGGGCCGGGCGTGGTGGCTCACGCCTATAATCCCAGCACTTCAGGAGGTCCAGGCAGGTGGATCACAAGGTCAGGAGTTCAAGCTCAGCCTGGCCAAGATGGTGAAACCCCATCTCTACTAAAAATACAAAAATTAGCCAGGCATGGTGGCAGATGCCTGTAGTCTCAGCTACTTGGGAGGCTGAGGCAGGAGAACTGCTTGAACCCGGGAGGTGGGGGTTGCAGTGAGCCGAGATCTTGCCACTGCGTTCCAGCCTGGGCGACAGAGTGACAAATAAATAAAAATAAATTTGTTCCCATCTCAACAAAAAAGATAAAAATAAAATTAAGAAACAAAATAAAATTTAAAATATTATCTCAAAAAGTCATCTTAAATTGACTCACGGTCAGTAGAAGCAAGCTTTGGACATGCCAATGTAAAACTGGTTTCCCTTGCAATAAGTGGGCTCTACATGAAGAGTACATTCATTCCAGTTCTGTGGTCCCCCCGCCTTTTATGACATATTATCTTTTGGCTATACTGGAATTTCAACTCATAAAAGCAAAATATTCATAGTATTCAAATGTGTTAACTCCACAGCGCTGGGCACATTGTATGCACTAAATATTGACTGATGAACTGATTGCTTTCATTTTCCTAGCCAATGAGCTTCTCAGGAAAATAAACACCCATTGCTCCAACACAGAACTGCGGCAAATAAGGAACTATACCTGTATTTTAAATAAATGAGTAAAAAACTTATTGGCCAAGCTTTCTGGTAAACTGTTTGGCTTTTTAATTAGAACCATTATTAGACACAGTCAACCCTGGCAGCAAAACCGTATTCTCTAGACACTAAAAACTTACTGTGGGAGAAGGTTCTGGCGAGCTGTGGAAACCTTTTTGCTTCCAGTTCACTTCCAGCAACTTCATGTGTATATGTTTCCCCTCGATGAAGGCTACGTAGTCCTTGAAATTGTTACAAGGACCAGCTATGACACTCATGAAATTGAGAAGGTAACTCAAGTATTCCAAAAGAGAGGGTTTCACTCTGAGAAAATACATAAATTAAAAAGGTTTCAGTCTTTGCTTTTTCTTCAGAATCTGTAAATAACCAAACACAAATGTCATCTCTGTAGATTATGAGACATGACATGACCTTTTCTTGTTTTGTTTCTATAAAGTCGGCCTAGGAGAAATCTTGGAAAGGAAAGGTTGAGGAAGCAGGTGGCTCACTGCAGGGGCAGAGTTCCATGCCGCCCTCTGCTGGCCACACATGGCTGTAGCCACTTAGTGCAAGTGCAACTCAGGCTGGGAAATGTCCTTTTCTTGTCAACCTTCCCTGTCTTCAGGACAAAACGAAGGCAATAAACATAAAGCAGGGTGGAACCTGACCTAATGTTAGCTGATCGAGATGCTTCCAAATGGGAAAAGTCCCTCCCGATTGCCAACATAAATACAAAACAAATGATGGGTGGAACCAGTTTGTGCTGGAAGAGGCCACACAGAAGAACCTCAGTAGCAGCCTGTTGTCTGCTTTGGCAACCAGACCTGAGTTCCTGAGCAACAATCCAGGGCAGTGGCAGGAAAAAAGTCTGCAGAGAACACTTCCGTGTAGTGCTTTTATGGCATTTTGGAAGGCCTGTTCTAGCAAGATAGAATCAAGGCTCCCTGAAATGCCACTGCTAACCAGTCACTGGAATTATCCCCTAGAGCTGGGTTAGGGTTAGGGTTACAGTTAGGGTAAGGCTCAGACTGGTATTGGTTTGTGTCCTGTTAGGAACTGGGCTGCACTGCAGGAGGTGAACGGCCGGGGTGTGAGCAAACGAAGCTTCATCTGTAGTTACAGCCACTCCCCATCACTCACATTACCACCTGAGCTCCACCTCCTGGCAGATCAGCAGTGGCCCTGGATTCCCAGAGGAACACAAACCCTACTGTGAACTGCACGTGAGAGGGATCTAGGTTGTGTGCTCCTCACGAGAATCCTGAAGATCTGTCACTGTCTCCCATCACCCCCAGATGGGACCATCTAGTTGTAGGAAAACAAGCTCAGAGCTCCCACTCATGCTACATCATAGTGAGTTGTACAA
>PVKV010006079.1:20809-40520 GCA_004027835.1 Alouatta palliata
CTCCTGGGTTCAAGCAATTCTCCTGCCTCAGCCTCCCGAGTAGCTGGGACTACAGGCACGTGCCACCATGCCCAGCTAATTTTTGTATTTTTAGTAGAGACGGGGTTTCACCATGTTGACCAGGATGGTCTCGATCTCTTGACCTGGTGATCCACCCGCCTCGGCCTCCCAAAGTGCTGGGATTACAGGCGTGAGCCACTGCGCCCAGCCAAAATTATTTTATTACATATTACAATGTAATAATAATATAAAGTGCACAATAAATGTGAGGCACTCCAGAAACCATCCCCCGCCACCACCCACAATCCTGAATCAGTGGAAAATTTGTCTTCCACTAAACTGGTCCCAAACAAGTTGGGAACTGCTGCGCTATCTCATGTGCACCTCCTTTGTGCTTAGCAAAGAGCTGATCCATTAGAATCTTTCAATAGTGCTCCACTGCTTCCAAGTCCTAATTCCTTAATGCAGCATTGAAGAACTCGATCTCCTCTACCACCTGGGACCGTCCTCACTTATGCCAGTTGTCCCTGATTCTGTCCAGCAGGAACACCACCATTCACCATGCTGTACCCGATGTGCTACTCCACACGCCATCTTCGGACAAAGTTGTTCCCCTCCCACTTCCTCTCCTTCACTCCCCCTTCCTGCTGAACATCAACACTGGCAAAGCCACCTGTAGCCCTCATCCTGTATTTAACTCAGCTATACTCACTCTCCTGCCCTACTTCCTATCTTTTTTCACAATGGCATTTAATCACACTGACATTGACCATTCACTGTTCTTTAGGACCCCCAAGACACATGCCCAGTAAAAATAATTCTGCAGTGAACATAACAACCCCAGAGAAGGAGAACCTTGCAGAGGTACAGTTCTATTTACTCAGTGACCTAACGATTCTACTTCCGAGAATCTATCCTACATTCCTACCCTAACACATTTAAAAATGACCTAGTACAAGGTTATTCATCACTTAATTATTTGTAAAAGCCAAAGACTGGTAAACAATGCAAATGTTCATCAACAGCAGATTCATAAAATACATATTATATCCATATAACAGAATTAATGTGCAGATATTGTTTAAATGAGGAAAATTTCTAGATGCTGATATGCAAAGGGCCTATTAATACATTGTTAAACTTCACTTACTTGATAGCAAGTTGATGTTGTTCAGCAGAAAGGTCTTCATCTCTTCGACCTAATCCTATGAAAAAGAAAATAATTTAGAAATAAAGTGTTTGAAGTGAATTAGATAACAAATTCTAAAAGGGTCTCATCAAAGTCATTTGAACCAGGTAATCTTTATTTGCTTCATAAATCATAAAGAGTTCTTCTTTTTCATTTTTAAAAAATGCCCTGGACTAAAAGAGCTACCCATAAGTATATATGTGAGAAGCAAAGTCTCTGTAGGTTCACACGGAGAGGGAAGGAGTCAAAGGTTCCACTTAATCTACACAATATGACATGGACCCCAGGGAACCCTCCCCATCTGCTACAGCTGGGAGTTCCTTGCCACTTTGTATATGTCTTCCCTGATACATTAGAGAGATCATCTTGCTTTTCACAGGCTACCGCAGCGTAAATACTTTCCTCACTGTACTTGGTGCAGACACTTGGTACAAGCTGAGAGCTTGGTTGTGGGACACAATGGAAAAAGAAACAGGAGACTTTCTTCTCAAAGAAAAAAAAAATGGGGCAAATGTTAATGTAATCTACAGTGCGGGAAAATTACAAAGGAATTATCAGCGTTTTCTTGTTTGTATCATTCATCTGTAGCAGAAAAACTCCCAACCAAATCACATCCGTGCTTTCTGTGAAATTTACACATTAACTAAGATTCAAAGAAACTGAAGTAATATCTTAAAAGCAGTATGTCAACTCTAAAACTGTATATTCACCTGAGGCTGAGTACAGTCACCAACCATGAAGACAATTCAAAACCATGCCTAAGAGGAGGCAGAGTATTTCTGGAATTTACTTGTTCCTCCCACACACCAGAAAAAAAAAAAAAACGGCAAGTAAACATTTTGCTGCATTTAAGGCATGTTCCAGAAAATACGGTAAACTGAGAATGCTTTAAAAAGTAAATTTAGGCAACAAGGCTGCTTACAAAGAAAAAAGAAGCTGAGTTTTTAAAAACTTATTTTTATAAGATCTCATCAAATAGCAATCTCTGGCAATCCTAGAAATTAAACTGATTTTAGCTATCGACTTTGGTTGGTAATGTCTATAACCACTACCAAGGGGACTTTCCAGTTATAAACAGAGTGACCAACTCACCCTGGTTTACACAGGACTCTGATTCTGGCACTGAAAGTCACATCTTGTGAAACCTCTCAATACTGGGCAAACCAGGACAGTTGGTTACCCTAGAAAGACTCCATCCTTGGTATAAAACTACCCAGTTCTCCATAGAATGACTAAATCACCAGGTATGAACTAGGGATACACTGGGTGAAATGAAATTAAATCAGTTCACAAGCTTTAAGGGAAAGCAAGAAAACTAGCTGTCAGAGATAAATTTCAACCTGTCAACATAAAAAGAAATGTCAACAGTCAAAAAGTGCTTGTTAGAGCAGTAAAAATCCTCAGAACATACTTTTACTAATTGCACCTGGCATCTCTAAAGCCCATATTGAAATCTTCCACCCAGCTGAAATAATCTTCCTCCCTTCCTTGGAACCCAGTTTGAACAATGTAAATCACACTTTCTGGCCATTTTTAGTTAGTGCCTGAGTGAAGAAAATGTTCAGTTTTATACAAGCAGAAGATTCTTCCCTTTCCCAGCTTTTTATAGGGAATTATCATTAGATAGTTTTCTAAGCCAAAAAAAAAAAAACCAACTTAGCATTTAAAAATGATTAACCAGCCAATACTATTTAATCTTTTATTACTTTGTGAGCTTCTCAGAGATCAAACCAAAGCAAATAGGATGGTGTTTCTTTTTAAAAGAATTTAAAACAAAGGGCGTAGAGTGTCACAAATTAACTTAAATTTAAAACATTGCAAAGATAAACAAAAAACACAGAGTTCTCAGTACAAATATGTCAGCAAATTTAGACTGCTGATTCCACAGGAAAATGGTGAATAATGGCTGGAGAAAGTGAAAGGCTATGATTGACGAGGCTCGGAAATTTTGAACAAGATAAAGCAAGATCCCAGCATCTGTCTAAACTTTGGACTATGCACACAGTATAAACAGAAGAGCTGTGCATGTCAGGCTCATTCTGAGAACCAAAAGGAGGGCTGCTATTCTCACCATCATGAACTTGGAATGCCAAGGTTGTGATCTTCTGGGTGACAATCATCAGAGGCCTGGAAGGAAGACGGAAAATAATCAAGATGGGCAAAAAGGCTGTTGATGTGGTCTGGCTGTGCTCCCACCCAAATCTCATCTTGAATTGTAGTTCCCATTATCCCCACGTGTCGTGGGAAGGACCCAGTGGGAGGTCACTGAATCATAGAGGCAGCTACCTCCATGCTGTTCTTGTGATGGTGAGTGAGTTCTCACAAGATCTGATGGTTTTATAAGGGGCTCCCCCCTCCTTCACTCCACACTTCTCCTTCCTGCTGCCATGTGAAGAAAGCATGTTTGCTGCCCCTTCCGCCATGACTGTAAGTTTCCTGAGTCCTCCCCAGCCATCAGGCGCTGTGAGTCAATTAAACCTCTTTCCTTTATAAATTACCCAGTCTTGGTATATCTTTACAAGCAGCGTGACAACAGACTAATACAGCCATTGGAAAGAAACTTTTATTCTGTTTCTCTGGATGGTGGTTTTTTCATCTCGAAGTTCATTAAATAAAATATAAAAATAATGAATTCTAAAGAAACCATTTTTATTTCCCTTTGAAATCACTTTATATAGGTAGATATAACAACACTGAGTAACAAGCTCCCATTAGACATTCTTATGTTGTTACTACTTGGTGTGGCCTCTGGACCAGCACCACGAGCATGCACAGGAGCTGGTTAGAAACGCAGACTACATTCCAGACCTAGAAAATGAGAATCTGTAGTTTTTGCACTCTGTTGCCCAGGGTGAAGTGCAGTGGCACAAACATGGCTCAGTGTAGCCTCAACCTCCTGGGCTCAAGCGATCCTCTGACCTCAGCTTCTCAAGTAGTTTGGACTACAGGTGTGTAGCACCAGGCCCAGCTCATTTTTGTACGTTTTGTAGAGACTGGGTCTAACTGTGTTGCCCAGGCTGGTCTTGAACACGAGCTCAAGTGATCCTCCCACACCAGCCTGCCAAAGTGCTGGGATTACAGGTATGAGCAACCACGCCCACCTGAAAACCTGCATTTTAACAAGATTGTCAGGAAATTCACTCTTAAAATGTGAGAAGAGCTGGTTTGGGAGATACCTGATCCAGTGGCCTGATTCCAGCTGGATAGACAGATATATGGGCCCCTTCATCTAAAAATGCTCTACTATGCTTTGTTCTATAAAAGGCAATTCTTCCATGCAGATGAAGTAGAAGATACATTTGTAAAATGCAGCTGCCTGTAAATAAACCATTTACTGACAAACAATAATGCAAACTTTAATTTGGAAAAAGCCATCAAATAAAAACTGGCCTGAAAAGTGGCATCTGTGTCAACAAGCCTGCCAAGATATCTTAATGAAGAGAAGAAGAGTCTTTTTAACAAATGGTATCAGGACAATGACATGTACACATAAAAGAACACAACCTAAATCTAAGAGCTAAAACAAGAGAACCCTTAGAAGAAAACACAGGTGTAAATCTTTGTGATCTCGGGTTAGGCACTGGTTTCCAAATGCACAAGCAATAAAAGAAAAAATAAATTAAATGAATATCATTAGAATTTAAAGGACACACACCACCCAAGAAAGTGAAAAAGATGTTTCACAGAATGCAAGAAAATATTTGCAAACCATGTGTTTGATAAGGGACTTGACTAGACTACATACAAACTCTTACAACTCAATAATACAAAGCACTTTCAGGCCACATCTGATGTCAATGACACTCATCCACTTCTCTGTGAATCTACTTTCTTGTCTCATTCCCCTCATCCTAATTCCCATTTTCCATCTCTTGAAAATAATGAGGCTATATTTTAAACTATAAATATATGCAAATAAGATAAACTATTTTAATGAAAGTGACAAAAAATACTATTTACCAAATTTAGATCTTACTCTTACCACTATTACCCACATTTATATCTTATTTGCAATATATATCTTAAAGCCCAATGGCCAGTGTCCATCATTTGAAATGAGACTGCTAATGCTGTACATGAACTGAGAGAGAGGAAGAGAGCTTGGCTGTGGAAGAAAAGAAGCAAGGCCATCTGCTCTCCCAGACCTGGTGAAGCCAGCATAGCAAGATGTACTCACAGATGACATCCATTTACACCATGCTCTTTCACATGGAAAACAAAACTGCTCTTGCAGAAGCATGAGGTTCTGGTCCTAGTAATCACGGCTACATTAAAGGTTCTTGTAAGACCAGATTGTCGCTCACCCTCCTGACAACAAGACCTCTGACCCATAACACCTAACAGATGACGAGGGCTAGTTTTCTTGAAAGAGATTCACTCTAAGCACCACATTCAAGGTAGTCTCCAAACACAGCTTTCAAAGCACAAGAATTTTCTTTCCAGAGCCCTCACACTGAGACCATGCCTCCACTGGGCTGCTCCCAGCCAAGGAGTGAATACAGCAGGGAGACTTAGGCAGGCCTCTCCCTACAAACTGTGATCCTCATCTGTCCAAGAATTGTAGCTCACTCAAGGACTCCCTACTGAATTTGCCAAAAGTCTCATAGAAATGCACTTCAATCTAAGACCTTTCTTCCGTCTTTCCCTTTTTCCTTCTTAGATGTCAAACCTGCATTTCAATCTGTTTAGCTATTTCCCTCTTCAGTTTCCCTAACACACATTTCATCAAACACATCTCTTGCATGCCTGTTTCCATCTCAGCATCTGCTTTTCAGAGAACCCAGACTAATGCAATACATAATACTAAAGAGCTAGAGCAAAGTCAATAAATACTAATTATTCCATATAAAATCTGTACCATTGGGTCTATATGTAAAAGCCATACTGTCATCCCTCAGAAAAGATGTACTTTTTCAGAAAACAAAAAAATTAGAAGCTATGGGTCAAATTGTTGTCACACATTAGACCATACTTTCAACAATATATGCTTCTGTTTTAAATATCTAAAGAAGTTAATTTAAATATTTAAATTTAACTATTTAAATAAAAAGAACTCACATGTGATGAGTTTATAAAACACAATGAACTAGTAACTTGTAAAAATGCTGATCTAAAGGCAACTCAAAGGCAAAGGAGTTCAGAATCTTCCTACATACTTACTTTTGTACAGTGCAAGGAATAGCACACCATACTGTCATTCTCAAAGCAAGTTCTCTCTGAACACTTTTTAATTTAATGAATTTATTTGAACGTATGGACAGATCGGATATGAAAATTTACTTTGCCCAAGTTACTAGGACTCTAGAATCAAATCCTTAGAGTTACTAACTTAAGATTCAACTGAAATATCATCCATGTCATACTTTAAATAAATCATAAAACAATCCAGAACGTATTCATTGGTTTACGACTGGAATTCATGTTCTTTTTTCTTTTTCTGCAAAAAATACAAAACTCAGTACACAGGAGAGCATACTATAAGCACAGGAAGGACAAAGAAAGGAGGAGATCTATACACGGCTCCTTGACGCAGCTCAACAATTTCCTTAGGATTATGAGGCTGCCGAACTTGAGCTTCACTCAGATTTTTGTCTCTCCAACCTTGGATTTAAACACACTCGTCAATTGTAGGATCCAAGGAAACCATCTGACTAACCAGGAGTTAGACAGAATCCTGCATGGATGAAGTAAGGATATTTTCCTTTTGTCCTATAATGTTTTTTCATGACTAAAACAGCCAAAGACCTGAGGTCGGGAGTTCCAGACCAATCTGACCAACACAGAGGAACCCCGTCTATACTAAAAATGCAAAATTAGCCAGGCGTGCTGGCACATGCCTATAATCCCAGCTACTCGGGAGGCTGAGGCAGGAGAATTGCTTGAACCTGGGAGGTGGAGGTTGTGGTGAGCTGAGATCACACCACTGCACTACAGCCTGGGCAAAAAGAGCTAAACTCCGTCTCAAAAGAAAAAAGCCAAAGCAAATCTTATGTTTCTTCTTGAAACTAAGATCATTAGTTGAGACTAGACAATGAAATAGAATAGGAAAAATTAAGTAAGAGAAAAGTAACTGAAGATATGTTTGAAGTAAAAAGAAAGATAGAACAATGCCAGCACTCCCATCACTGCCTTCTGATACAGACTCTAGGCAATTCACCAGATGTGGAACCCATTCTTTCATTCCCAACATCAACTCCTAACCAAAAATAACTTGTCTTTAAAACATTAAACAAAATCTTAGATGTAAGCAATATTTCAGTAAAACCTATTTTACCTTAATCCTTGGACCTAAAGTGGTAAAGTTCTGATGTCCCAGTAAAGCTAGGATGGGACAATGAAATAACACAGCCATTGGTTATTGGTGTCAGAAAAGCCAATCAATCACACATCTGGCTGGCCAGCACAAAGAAGAACTGACGTTCAAGCCTCTTATTCTCCCAACAGGTAATTTTAGAACCAAAAGGCTCTATTTCATATCTTTATCACTTCCTTTGCTTATAATAAAAATCTACTTGTGGTGCTCGGATAGTAGAAAGGCAAGAAGTCAGAAAAGCAAGACGTTTGGTAGGGTAAGAGAATACAGGTTCAGCAAACTTCCAACTCAACAGCAACCTAGACTAATATTGCTATATTGCACAATCTCCGTGGGTGCCAAGATCCAATGTAACCTGTACAACCTATAGCTCAGACTGGGGAGCAACAGACAGAGAAAGCTCAAGCAGTATTTCCTCACCCCCCTGTTGCTTCTCCCTCTCCACACGCCCTGAATTACTGCAGAGAAGGAGGATGATATTACAGCTTCAGTGGAATGCTCCAATTCCTATCAGTTATGCCAGCACGAAGGGAGAAAATAAGCGACTCCAGAAGTGGCAGCAACAGAAGTATAGTCCTACCAGGCTTCCTAGGAATGCAAGTCAAGGCAGAGATCATGAACCTCTTGACTCATTTCAGAGTTCATTGGTATCTATTCAGAATCATGGAGGGGTCAATGATAGTAAAAAGGCTTTTACTCTTCATTTCTTCAAAAATTTAACTTCTATATTTTGGCACTTAACAAAATCACCAATTCTCTATCTGAAAGAGAACCCATAGAATATACTTGGTATAACTTATGCCTGCAGAATTAAATTCCAAGTGACTGTGCTTGTTATTGAAAAGCTGGCCGCAGCATGAAAGAGAAATATGAAATAAATTTTGAAATCTCTTTGCAAGTATCTTCTTTTTTCCCTCTTATAGAACCCAATTATTTGAACATACTGGGCTGGTCAGATAAGTGACCAGGATGTCATAAATCAACAGAGGGAAACACTGTCCATGGAACAGCAGGACAAATGATATCCATCACTAGCAAGAGGAACAGGCAAGTAGTATTTCTACCACACCCCACTAAGGCAACAGGGAACACAAATGGCAATTCTTCCAATTCTGTTAGCTTCAGTGCACCACCATCTTTTAACATACATGCAAACATATTTAAATAAAATTCCTGGATTTTTCCTAATCACTATGGTAATATAAAAAAGTAGAATGAACATTAAAATCACCAACACTGTTTTTGCATTTTCAGTATTTCCTTTCACTCTTATTCTATACATGTCCACATTAAAAAGGAAAATGCAATATTGGGACATGTCTTTATCTTGTGGTTTTTATAGTCCTTGAAAACATCATTTTCAACGGAGACATATTAGCACCATAATTTAATCATTCCTCTTTTAGACCATTTAGGATGCGTCTGCTTTATCATTATCGACAACAGCTGAACATCTTTAGGAACAAATTTGATTTCCTTATGGTAATTTAACTCCTCAGAATTTATCCTATCATGGTATATGAACTTAAAAAAAAAAACAAAAAAAAAAACTCCTGTTTGAAGTTGATGGTGAAACTGCCTTCCAGAAGAGTTATGCCAATTTATACTCCCACTAGCAGTACATAAGAGTTCCCATTTCACAGTGTTTGCAACAACACGTGGGCAAACCAACCCGCCATCGTGATGGGAGAGCAATTATCTGCCTGAAGCTGGCCAACCACAGCAAAAGGAAATCAGAAGTCTTGCTGGGGCCCTCCAAAGAAAACTCGATTTGCACTCTTCTGTGAGCAAAAAGGAAGAATCAGTTCGCTATCACAAACCTAAAAGGAACCAAGTACCAGCTGTATTACAAGCAATCATTAAGCTTTCCCCAGGAGGACAGGAAATATTCTAGTGCTTTTACCAGCCCACATTCACAGAGAAAACATAAAGGATATTCACTTCCGCGTGTATTAGCAGCGCTAATAAAAATGTATCTTGTTTCCCTCACCATTAATTCCAGTTTAGTCCACGAAAACTTGATTACTCTTAGAATGATAAACACAATTTCAAGTCCCAGAATAATCTAAAGTACAAGTTTAAGTGTTCTCCAAAATTAAACATAAACACTAACAAAAGTTAGTGTTTGACAAAAACGCTAACTTCATCCAACCCTATTCAATTCTTATCTGCGCTCTTATTCTGGAGGTATGATAAAGTATGCTAAACATTTAGGTTTGCATGCATGCTCAAAAGAGAATGGCTATACGTCAGGGCTGCTTTAAAACACCAGGTTCAACTTTAAAATACTATTTTATCTCCTGACAAAATCCTAAACAAGATACTTCAACTGCAATAGTAGGGTTCAATCAATTCCATTCTGAAGAACTTGTGGTTTGCTTGCATGCCTGTAATGAGGATAAACACTGGTAAAGATCCTCTCTAATTGACAATTTGCAATTTAAAACATTTTGTCAATTTTAGGTTGGTATGTACTCTCCATGGATGTTACCTGATATTACCCAGGAAGAAGGATTTATGATAGTGAAGCAGTGTGTCTTTATGTTAGTAGGGAAAAACAATGCTTCTTAATAACGACAAAAAGAAGAAAAGACAACATACACTTTGAGAATTAGACAGGAGGGCCACTCAGTAGTTAGAGAACTGAACCACATGCAATTTTCAGGCAGCAGATTTTTTTCTGTATTCTTTCCCTAACAACAATGTCCTTTCTAGTTCAAACATTCTGTAGTTTTGTGGGTAACAACACAGATTTCTTAATACGAGGAGATCCAAAAAAATGCCAGAGAATAAATATCTCTTGAGGACATTTATCAAGACTATGCGGCTGAAAGTGAGGATGACAGAAACTGATTTCCATGCTCCCCTGCTGTCAAAGCCCCAAATCCATGATGTTCAGAAGCACATGACTGTTTTCCACAAATGCCCTTCATTTTTTTCCCTTTGGTAACTTTTCAGAATCCTGATGACACTGAAAATGATGTAGAAATGACTCAAGAGTTTATGGTTTCAATAAAACAAATGGAGATGTGACAAGAACAGCCAGAGGTGCAGACAGTAGAGGCCTCCTTATCCCGGAGGATGAGGATCAAGGGACAGTTGTTAATTCATGAAAAGGCAGGGAATCATAAAACAGTGCTTATGAGCTTCCTGGGGCTGCTGTGAGAAATCACAAGCTGGGTGGCTTGCAACAACAGAATTGTTTTCTCTCACAGTTTTTGAGGTTAAAAGCCCAAAGCAAGATGTCAGCAGGACTGGTTCCTTCCGGAGACGTTGAGGGAGAATCTGTTCCATGCTCCTTCCTCACTTCCGGTGACAGCAATCCTTGAGCTTCTGGGCTTCCGGCTGCATCACTCCAACGTCTGCCTCTGTCTTCTCTCTATCCATGTCTGTGAGTCTGTCCCTCATGGCTTTCTTACCGGGACACAGTCATACTGGATCTATGGCCCACTCTAATCCAGTGTGACCTCATCTGTTTTTTTGAGACAAGGTCTCACCCTATTGCCCAGGCTGGAGTGCAGTGGCATGAACTCGGCTCACTGCAACCTCCACCTCCTGGGGTCAAGCGATTTTCCTGCCTTGGCCTCCCACATAGCTGTGGGACTACAGGTGTGTGCCACCACGCCCTGCTAATTTTGGTATTTTTTGTAGACATGGGGTTTCACCATGCTGGCCAGGCTGCTCTCAAGCTCCTGGCCTCAAGCGATCCATCTGCCTTGGCCTCCCAAAGTGCTGAGATTACAATGTGAGCCATGGCGCCCCAACCAATGTGACCTCATCTTATCTTAACTAACTGCATCTGCAAAGACTACTTCCAAATAAGGACATATTCTGAGGTGCTGGGTGGGCATGACTTTTGGGAGGACACTATCCAACCTAGTACGCAACAGTACACTCACATTTTACATTATTTTTTGAGACAGGGTCTTGCTCTGTTGCCCAGGTGGAGTACGGTGGCACTATGACAGCTCACTGCAGCCTTGACCTCCTGGGCTCAAGCAATCCTTCCACTTCAGTCTCCCGAATACCTGGGACGACAGGCATACACCACCACACCCAGCTGAGTTTTTAATTTTTTTGAAGAGATGGGGTCTCCCTATGTTGCCCAAGCTGGTTTCAAACTCTTGAACTCAAGTGATCCTCCCACCTCAGCCTCCCAAAGTACTAGGATTACAAGCATGAGCTACCATGCCCAGGCTTAACTTTCTATACAAACTTAAAATATGTAACTACACATTCATTCTGCAGTCTTCGCTCACTTCGGTTTCCTATCGCTGTGCCTAGTATACTCGGGGTTCCCCAATCACTGCCTGCTGAATAATGAACTAATGAGCCTTTGACACAGGACCAGTGCCTTTGCTAGGAGTACAGATCTGCTGAAGGATGGCATCTCTCTCACACGAACCCCAGCCACTATCTCCAGGGTCATTCCCTCTAGCACAGACTGAGAAGGTACAAGAAAGTAAGGATGCCTGCAAAGCCATCTGAATTAAGATGTCTTAAGGTTTATACTTCCTTCCCCCAACCCCCAATCCTTTCAGCATTCTCACCCACATTTAATTCAATGGCAATTATTTGTAATAAACTAAACTTGTCTTGGTGGCTTTCCAAGGGACCCAAACTAGATTTAGTGAAATTATCATCTCTCCTTTCACATTCATACATAATCTGCTGATACGGAAGTGGTGATGGTTAATTTTGCGTGTCAACCTGACTGGGCTCAGGATTGCTCAGACAGCTGGTAGAACAGTATTTCTTGGTATGTCTGTGAGCGTTTCCAAAAGAGATCAGCATTTGAATCTGTGGACTGAGTAAGGAAGATCCACTCCTGTGAATGTGGAAGACCATCATCCAATCCTTAGAGGTCCAGAACAGAAACGTGAAGGAAGTACTCATTGTCTTTCTCCTTCAGCTGAGACATCTTCTCCTGCCCTTAGACATCAGAGCTCCTGGTTGTCAGGCCTTTGGACTCTGGGACTTACACCGTTAGTTCTCAGGCCGTCAGCGTCAGACTGAATCCTATCACCAGCTTTTCTGGATCTCTAGCTCACAGGTGGCACATGGTGGGACTTCTTGGCCTCCATAATCACATGAGCCAATTCCCGTAATAAATCCCCTCACAGAAATATCCTATTGGCTCTGTTTCTCTAAAGAATCCTGATACTGACACATAAATACAACTGGAATAAACAAGTATGGGAATAAACACATATAACACTAGCTAAGCATATGACACAACAGATGAGGAAGGTATCCGTGGCCGCCAGCTACAAATACTCTCTGCACCAGGGATAAGGTATGACTGACAGGCAATGGTAGCACCAGCCCTTGAGAGCCAGGCAAGAGACCTCCTGCTACATGAGGTCGGAATGCATGGCTCTGGGGTGCAGGTGGTGGGGAGAGGGAGGGCAAGGCAACCAGGGAAGCTTTTTAAGGAAAGTGATTTTTGAGCTGAGCCTTAGAAAATGAAGTAAGAGATTTCCAGTTGAAAAAGACAGGAAATGGCTTTCTGATCAGGGGAATGAGCAAGGCACAAGCACGGAGGCGGGAACTAACCTACCACGTGTGCAGACCACAGACGTTTCTGCACTGGCCAGTAAGAGCAGACGGCAGGACATGAAGGCCTGGCGGGTCCAGAGTGTCATCAGCTTTGTATTTTAGAACCTCGTTCTCATCTTTTCTAAGTTTTGTTTGTTTGTTTGTTTGTTTGACATGGGGTTTTGCTCTGTCACCCAGGCCAGAGTACAGTGACACAATCATAGCTCATTGCAGCCTCAATCTCTTGGGCTCAAGAGATTCTCCCACCTCTACTTCCTGAGTAGCTGGGACTACAGGCACATGCCACCACACCCAGCTCATTTTTTTTACACATATTTTTTTTAGCAGAGATGGGGTCTCATTATGATGCCCAGGCAGGTCTCAAACTCCTGAGCTCAAGCAGTCTCCTCCTCCTCTTGCCAGCTCAGCATCTCAAAGTGCTAAGACTACAGGTGTGAGTCACTGTGCCTGGCCTACAGCCTCCTTCTGATGAGTGCAGAGGGCACAGACTGCAGATGAGGTACGGCAGGAGGAAGGACAGCCAGTCAGGAAGGCATTACAGGCTTGGAGGGTCCAGGGTGGTGGCAGTGCGCACGAAGGGCAGTGTGCAGATTCTAGCGACAGCCAGGCCGTCGCACTGAGAGGACCTGGTGACACAGGATGCGGGTGGTGAAGGAGAGAAAGGCTCTCTGGTACCTCCACAGGCGTCTTGCATTTCAGGGCTCCTCCAAAGCCTTCCCCTCTGCCTGGAATATTCCTCCTCCTGCCTAGAATGCACAGTGTCTCTTGAACCTGGTATTGTACCTAACATATTAGGCACCCAAAAGTTGTTGCAGAAATGAATGAATAGATGCTTCCTGCCTTAAAAAGAGAAGATATACATGAACAATAGGTAATAATGTCATTTTGGCCAGTCAACGATTTTTGTTTAATGTCCCAACCAATACGGCTGAAGGACTGTTTAATAGTAAGTATGAGTTTCCTGGAAACACTGAAAAAAAGAATAGTCAATACTAGAGTGCATTCATTTCCTGACCACCTATTAAGTGTCAAGAACTTTTCTGGGGTGAAACCAAAAAAGTGGTTTTTGTTGATTGAATGCTATGGAGAGTTGTGATCCCCATTTAGAGATTCCTTTTAATGCTATACCTGCCTGGTTATTTTGTTATCATTGCTGTTCCCACGTTTTTCATATTTTACTAGCAATGGATGTTGGGTTTTTGGGGGGAGTTTTTCTGAGACAGGGTCTCACTCTGCTGCCCAGGCTAAAGTGCCGTCTCAGCTCACTGCAACCTCCACCTCCCGTGTTAAAGTGATTTGCATGCCTCCGCCTCCCGAGCAGCTGAGATTACAGGTGCCTGCCATGATACCCAGCTAATGTTTGTGTTTTTAGTAGAGACGGGGTTTCACCATGTTGGTCAGGCTGGTCTCAAACTCCTGACTTCAAGTGATCCGCCCACCTCAGCTTCCCAAAGTGCTGGAATTACAGAGGCCACCACGCCTGGCCTGCATATTGTTAAAAAACAAAGTTTGTAAATTTGTAGAGAGTGTGCTCCACAATGTGGGGGAGAAGGCACACCACTGGAAGAAAAACGGGTAAAATCCCAGAGGCCTGAGTGTAAGAAGAACTTGCGCATGAAACACCAGTCTGAGACCAAACCACAGTCATAAAGATTTAAATGCAACAGTCCCTGTGTCCCAAAACAACACCCTTTGCCTTCCTGAGCCTGACAAGGGGAGACAGTTGAGCTGCACAACTTGCAAAGTTCACAGAAATGAGCCACGAGTGGTCACTCCCTCATTTCACTGCCTGGTCACCAACAACTCACTGAAGGAGGTACAGTCCCACAGGAGTGGGGAGCTCAGGTTCTCCATGACCTCAGGCTGCCTGCAGAGAACACAACCAAACTCCTGGGAAGTAATGTGGATAATACATGACGCATCACCAGGAACAGCTCTGCAGTAGTGTTCATTCCTCAAGATTCACAAAAAGTTGTTCCTGAACTAATCTCAACAGGGCATAGAATTTTCAGTGTTCCATCCACAGTCTTTATCATGTAACCAACACAAAGGGGTGGCTCACCAGATTAAGGCCATGGTGATAGACAAAATGTTTACAAATTATCCTTCTAGTTGCTGGAGGTCAAGTAGGCCTGGGGGCCAAGGCCACTGCAGCCAGGAATACTCAAAGGGTTCACGGTAACAGGTGTTTATCAGCTAGTATGAAAGAATTTCTATATTAATAACTAGTGACAGATGAAAACCCTAACACAGGAATAGAAAACCAAATACTGCATGTTCTTACTTCTAAGTGGGAGCTAAATGATGAGAGCACATGGATACATGGAAAGAACAATAGACATTGAGGCCTTTTGGAAGGTGGAGAACTGGAGGAGAGAAAGGATCAGGAAAAATAACCAGCAAGTACTAAGCTTAATACCTGGTGACCATATAATCTGTACAACAAACCCCCATGACACAGGTTTACCTATGTAACAAATCTGCACATGTACCCCTGAATTAAAAAAAAAAAAGAAAGAGAGATGAAAACCAATCCTGAGTTAAGAACCTCAGAATAGGGGCTGGCAAACTTTTTCTGTAAAGAACCAAATAGTAAATATTCTAGGCTTTGCAGACCACGTGGTTTTTTGCAACTATTCCCCTCTGCCACTGTAGTGTAGAAGCAGTCATAGACAACACATAAATAAGTGCTGGTTGTGTCTAATATAACTGCACAAAGACAGACAGCAGGACAGATACGGCCCGCAGGCTGGAGTTTGTGATCCCTGTCTTTACAGCACGGCAGAGCTAACAGTCCTACCAGTCAATCAAGTCTCCAGCCTCAATCTCATTAGCAGTGTCTTACCAACTGATCTAACCAAGCACCAATGATTCTTTTGTGCATGCTTGATGTTTACAGACTCCAAGACAGCAAGTCAAAGTCAGCAGTCAAACCCCTCTCCCTAAAGTAAGATACTCACCCAGAGAAATCCGTAGTGAGAATTCCATAGTGGAAGATATATATTCGGGTGATGTGACATATTGTAAGATATCCCATTGCTACAAAAAAGGAGTATCTGGAAGCAAAAACACAGATGATCAGATATTCATGCATAACAATAATACACCCAATTAACGTTCCCCTCCTCCTCTCTTTCGCCCTCCACATGCAATCAGTCACAACGTCCTATCTGGTCCAGTGACATCCCTGTCCACCTTTCTACCCACTAATCTGGCTAAGCCCTTCATCTCTTCTCACCTGGACCACCACAGTGGCTCTCAGCCTTGGCTGCATAATGGAACGGAGCTTCGCAAACCACAGCTCCCTGCGACCTGCTCCCAGCTATTTCTGTTTCATTGGTACCAGCCACACTTGGCAGGGGTAATGCAACATGTGGCCAGGGCTGGGAATCACTACCTGTAAGGTCTCACACTCAAGAGTCTCCTCTCCACGGCCCTCATGTTTACATGATGATTTGTGTAAAATACAACTCATCGCCATATTATTCTCTTGGCTTCCATTCTCCTGTTTTCTTCCCACTTCTCTAGTTAATTCCTCCAAGGCTCCTTGCTCAGCTTCCCTTCCTCCACCTACCCCTCCAGTGTTAGCATTTTCAAGTTCAGCTTGGGACCCTGCCCATCCATGCCTCAGGCTTCAATTACCACTTACTCATGAGCATCCCCTGGCTTCCTCTGGAGATGTGTTCCTGACTACCTTGTAGTGTACGTTAGCAATACACACACAAGCCACATAAACACACATGTCCACATATAAGTACTCGTCAATTACAAACATTTATCAATGTGTGATTACTAATATAGGTGATAAGCTGTGCAATGAATGTTTATGTCTCCCCAAAATTCCTATGTTTAAATCCTAACCCCCAACAGTAGGAGGTGGGACCTTTGAGAGGTGACTAGGTTATGAGGGTGGAGCCTTCATAAATGCAATTAGCTCCCCTACAAGAGACCCTAGAGAGTGCTCACTCTTTGTGCTGTGTGAGGATACAAGAAGACAGCAGTCTGCAGCCCAGAAGAGAGTCCTCACCAGAACACGCTGGAACCCTGATCTCAGATTTCCAACCTCCAGAATTGAGAAATATTAGTAAATTTCTGTTGTTTATAAGCCACCCATTCTATAGAACTTTGCTGTAGCAGTCCCGGCTAAGACAAAATTATTAACAATCATCTCCCTGACCGAACCGTAAGCACCATGAAGGCAAAGATGGTCCCCTGTGCTTTGTTCACCATATCCACCTACTGTGTCAAATGAATAAACAACTCTGTGACTGCTACTCTTCTTAAAAGTCTCCAGTGGATCCCACTATCTAGTGAAATTGCAACCCCTGAATAGGGCATGCAAGGGGCTTCACACGCTATGCTCTTCCTCATCTTTCTGGACTCATCTCCAGCCATGCTCCACGCCTACCTTAGTCTCAAATCACACTGCACTGCTCATGTTCCACATTAAACCCTGTATTTTCAGGCAAGACGTCTTTCTGTGTGCTCCTTCTTCTGCTGCAAGTCCCTTCTCCACTCAGTAGCCTATCTGGAGCCTGCCTAATTTTCAGATAAGGCTCAGCTCCAAAGTCATCTCTTCAATGTTATGTGGCTTGGTCTTACTCCACAGATCCCACCACACCTCTTGTTTCTCCCCCGGCACAATTCATTGCTCACTGTCTGAATATTTCTAGTACTACATGCCAACATACATAATTACAATATTAGAATTATTTACGTATGTGTCTGTTTCCCCAGCTCACTGTGACCTTGAACATCTCCACCCTTGACCTGACACATGGGAGGGGTTCAGTTACTATTAGCTGAAATGAACTGAAATGAATACATCACACATTTTAAATGGTTTAGGAACCCATCAGACACAGACATAAATTCGGAAGGTATAACTTTTAAATAGGTGCCATAAAACAGGGAAGATGTATATTCTGATATTAAATTATATTGAAAGCACATATTCACATTAAAATAACTCACGAAGACTAGATCAGCCTAAGGAACAGTAAAGCAGGGATAATAAAAACTCATTTGGTAGTAAGGGATCGTCAGACTTTAAGTAGTGTGAAGGGGTTCTGTCAATGCTAAAGCACTATGTAACTTTTAAGAGCTCTTCACCATTATCTGCAAACAAAGTGGTGACTATGCAGAAAAGATTTTTTTCTCTACCATGGGTTCGCCCTAAACCACTTCCAAACCAGGATGATGGTCCACAAGGCAAATGACTAAGCGAAAATAAACAACTCCCTTAGGAGCGGAAGCGGAAGCAGAGGTGGAATGAAGTTAGGCCTCATCATCTCCAGCAACTGTTCCCTTTCTCCAGCCGGTTCATGACGCTGAAGGCAGAAACACAAAGCAGACTCAACAGACAGATTCCTCCAGGACCAATTCCAATGTGGTCGCGCCTGCTGCTTTCCCTTTGTCCTCAACAGGAGCTACACCCGTACCTTCCCCTGGCCCACAGGGGAAAGAAAGCAAATGCAACTCAATTGTTGTAGTAAGACCCCACCTGCCGAGGATGGTGCCAAGCGCTGAGTCCCAGTACAACAGGGCAACGCATTCGTGCCCTGGCCAAACCTAAAACATCTAAGGAATCAAGAAGCGGTAGCGAGAACATGTATTCTAGAGACAGACTGATAGGGTTTGGCTGTGTCCCCACGCAATCTCATTTTATTGTAGCTCCCAAATTCCCATGTGTTGTGGGAGGTTCCCAGTGGGAGGTAACTGAATCATGGGGTCTTTCCCATGCTGTTCTCGTGATAGTGAGTAAGTCCCATGAGATCTGATGGTATTATAAAAGGGGATTTCCCCTACACAAGTTCCCTGTTGCCTGCTGCCACGTAAGACGTACCTTTCATCTTCCACCACGATTGTGAGGCCTTCCCAGCCACATAAAACTGTGAGTCCACTAAACTTCTTTTTCTTTATAAATTACCCAGTCTCAGGTACATGCCTATCAGCAGTGTGAAAAAAGACTAATACACAGACCAGTATGAGCTGAAATCCCAGCACTGGCAGAAGCAATCCCTGGTGGGAGAAGTTGACAAAGCAATTATTCTAGGAAGGAGATGTGTGGTAGAGATTGGCACCTAAGACATGGTGGTTACATGGGTGTGTTCACTTTGTGGAAGTTCATCAAACTATTTAGTTATTTACCTCTCTCAGCTTTTATTGTCTCATCTCAGAAAAAAAAAAAAAAAAACTATATTCCACAGTGTTGTCCTAGAGTTAATATATTTGAAATAATAAAATATTAAGTAACAAATTAAATGATATATTACATAATAGTTTACATGCTGAAAATGAAATAAATAAAGTATATCAAAAAGAGCTTGGCTTAAGATTTGGCGCAGCACACAGACTCCAGCATTGATAACGACATCACCAAGTTCTCACGCTAGGTGCTGTGCCCTAGAGACACAAGCCATGTTCTGCTCCAGCTGGTTCATGTAGCACAAACTGATGCCTGTGACCTCTACCCAACATAGTGGCTTGGGGAGGAAACACAGGTGGTATCCCCAGAACTCTCCAGACAAATGCTGTATAACAGTCCAGAAATGAGTTACTTTCAGCCGGGCACGGTGCCTCATGCTTGTAATCACAGCACTTTGGGAAGCAGAGGCAGGCGAATCACCTGAGGTCACGAGTTCAAGACC
>PVKV010006079.1:40620-108732 GCA_004027835.1 Alouatta palliata
GGGAGGGAAGGAAGGAAGGAGGGAGGGAAGGGGGGAAGGGGTTAGTTTCATACGGCAACAAATAATAATCTTTCCCTCCTTCTCTCAGCCATGTAATGGAACCCTTATCACTGATTCTGTCAAGTACAGGGGGAGCAATTCACACAGAATCATGACATCATGGTACTGAACAGAACTTGTGTTCAAACTGCTGCAAACCCAGCATTTTGCAGGTGGGAAATGTGACACACGGAGAAGCTGCACGACCTGTCCAAACTCACACTGCTAGGAGGACCTAGATTTCCTGACTCCAGTCCAGAGCTCTTTCCACAAACAGGAAACAACACTGACATTTTTTAAAAATGTACAGTTCATGCAAGCGGAATTGTGAAACAATCTCGACTTCTACAATATTGGTAACCAGAAAGGCAAACTGAGAGAAGCATGTTTTGCCGGCATCTCTCCTTCTTGGTCTGATGGCAGAGCCCCTGCTACCACAATAATACTGTAGTGGCACAGTTGTACCCTGTCTGTAAATCACGTGGCTCTGCCAAGGCCGGAGTATTCCATTCCTGGACACTGGAATGGAACGCTGTGAACCTGAACACAGTGAACCTAGGCCTGACATGAAACAAGAGTGTGTATAAAGTTCCTGAGGCTCTGAAAAACGAACCACACCCCATCAGCATCACACAAGTGTGGAGAGAACGGACAAATTACAATCTGTAAGGAAGTCGAAAATGTGCTGTACAGTGGCACCAACATTATTATTAATCATTTACTACTTAATTGCTTCCAAAATCAAGTTTTGGAAAAGCCAAGCATTTTCATTAACTAGTTAAAAAATAAAAGCTTTTATAATCATTCTGTCATCATATGAAACAGTTCCAAAACCTGTTCTTTGCAAATTAGAAAAATAAATTTCCTATTTCCTTTCTGGAAGAGAAGTGGCACTATCCCCTTCAAGCAGGTCAGTGAGAACAGAGATGGTTAGAATTCAAATTTTCAGAGCTCCTTTGGATACTGTGTTGAATGACTATAATATGTAATAGCATGAAAAAATATTCTCCCTGGGAAACCAAAAATTTGTTACAAGTAACTACAAGATCATACAGTGAAAAGTTACATTTCAACATTTTTAAGAAGGAAAGCTATTGTACTAATAGTGATTAATCAAAAAGCTTTCGGAAGCTGAAATAACACGCCTGCTTTTCAGAGAGGCCATCAGCATCCATAAAAGGACAAACATCTTGGCGCCAGGCACAGTGGCTCATGCCTGTAATCCCAGCACTTTGGGAGTGTGAAACCCCATCTCTATTAAAACTGTAAAAAATTAGCCGGGCATAGTGGCACGCACCTGTAGTCCCACCTACTCAGGAGGCTGAGGCAGGAGAATCCCTTGAACCCAGGAGGCAGAGGTTGTAGTGAGCCAAGATTGTGCCATTGCACTCCAGCCTGGGTGACAGAGCAAGACTGACTCAGGGAAAAAAAAAAAAAAAAAAGGCAGGGGGTGGGGGGAAGGCAAGTATCTTTTAAAAGTAATTCAGCCATTCATTCCATAAATATTTATTGAGCTCTTACTTGTGCCAGGTATTGTTTCTGGCTTGGGAGATACAACAGTGAACAAGAGACAGAAAAATCTTTGTTTTCATAGCATTTACACTGCAGTGTTCCCGAAAGGCAGAGCAAATCCTGAGTTTTCAGAAAGACCATGTGAAACAGAGACCATGCAAGACAGACACCCAGGCATCTCAGCTGATTAGCCAAACATGCTGCCTCCACGGTAGACTTAAACTACTTCCGTACTTTGAAATCAAAACATCATAGTAAAAATATTTCTTAACAGTTTTATTGTACATATAGAAAGTATACAATTTAATAAGATTTGAGATATACAGATACCCAGCAAACTATCACCAGATTCAAGAAAGTGGAGCTATCCATCACCCCTGAGAAGTTTCCTCATGCCTCTATGTGAATCCTTCCACAGCTCCCTCACCACCCCAGTTAACTTGTGAGCTTCTGTCACTATAGATTAGTTTGCATTCTCTAAAGTAGAATTTGTGCGGCTTCCTTCACCGAGCATGTTTGTTTTGAGACTCATCCACGTCATTGTGTATCCCGATCTTGCACTGTTTTTATTGTGTTCAACGTCTGAGTTGCTTCCAGTTTCAGGCTGTCACAAATAGAGCAGCTGAGCTCTGACACAGTCTCTTTCACCTGAGGCCCAGTTTGCATCGATCTTTTTCATAAAGCCTTCTCTGAAGATGCCAGGCTTTGGGGCTCCCCATCCCTCCTGATATTCTAAATAAACTAAGATATACCACTTGCAGAAAATGGGGAAGGTACATCTTTATACTGGAAATACATTTCGAAGATCACCAAAAAATCTCACCTTGCACTGTTCATCCCCCGTATCTTACCTGTGAATATTGGATGCACTTGCAGTGACCATGATGGCATAGCACAGTAACACGAGCACAAAAAGATGCACAGAGTACCTTTAAGACATAACAGTGGGGGAGGAATGAATATATTTTATATCAACATACCTACTGGTTGCCCAAACTGTGAATCTATCACTACCCCCACGAAAAACACAAATGATCAATGATCAGTGACTCATGTTTATGTAAGAGAAAATAAACCAAATATTTCCTTCTATGTAATTAAGATGCTATATCTTACAATGACACAAGGAAGTCATAACACAGTTTGCCAACCGCAGGGCTAACGATGTCAGGAATCCATAAGTGAAATGCTTACACTTTTTTCACATATACAGCTGACAGTCCAGAGAGATGAGTTCTTTCTTTAAGACTTTATTTTTTAAACTGGGTTTCCCCAGATACCAAGACTTCTACCTGGTGGATGATTTAAAATACTCATCCTTTCTTAAATATTTGTTGAAGGACTGGGGCAGTATTCTAGTATAGTACCCTGAACAAATTCACAGAATTCTTAAAGGTGTACTTCTAAAAATGTTGGTCTCTAAAACATCTTCCCGAACACCTATTAGGGTATTTGTCCAGCTTACTAGTAGAGGAAAGTATAATTTACTAGCTTTCTCTGTTAAAGGATGATTCACATTCCCTAAGGCCAGCACTAAACCCATTGTTCTACTCTGGTGAAATGCAGGACTCACACCAACGTCTCTAGCAGTGATGCAAGAAATACACCAACATCTATGACAGTTAGGAAAGGTTCCTTTTGGGAAAATTTAACCATACAGTATCCCATTTACATGACTGGGAGGGATATGTAGAAGCATAGTTTTAAGAAAAAGGCTGGTCATGGTGGCTCATGCCTATAATCCCAGCACTTTGGGAGGCTGAGGCAGGCAGATCATGAGGTCAAGAGTTCGAGACCAGCCTGACCAACATGGTGAAACCCCATCTCTACTAAAAATACAAAACTTAGCTGGGCTTAGTGGTGTGTGCCTGTAGTCCCAGCTACTCAGGAAGGTGAGACAGGAGAATCGCTTAAACCCAGGAGGCAGAGGTTGCAGTGAGCAGAGATGGCACCACTGCACTCCAGCCTGGGAGACAGAGTGAGACTCCATCTCAAAAAAAAAAGAGAAAATGAACTCTACTGACTTCCAATTCCAATGGATGGTCAGTTTATTGGCTCTTACAGTAAGTGGAGATTCCAGGTTCTTACGGTACATGGAGATTCCTGCAATGTCTTCATTATCTTACTATAAGGTATTTACAATGTAACATTTTACAATACATATTTTATAATACCATCTACTTCTTGCTTTAGTGCAATTCCCAGAACATTGCCACAAAACATCCAAATGACCAATATTAGACTCTATGAGGCTCATACTCACCAGCCGAAACAGAAGATGACAAAATAGATGCCAAAAATGGTGGCAACCGCGTGCCGGACATCAGAGCTGGTTTTACCAGGACGCAAGTAGATGCGAAACCAGAAAGCAGCAAACAGAGCAACGAGCTGGCATGCCACGAAATTCACCTGTGGTAGGGGTGAAGAGAGAAAATAAAAACCTTCATTGTTTCACCTATGTGTGAATGTGCTCTTGCTTTTTTACAGATTTCCACATCAAGATGCTTCTCAGACTTGGATTTGTTCCTTCTCCCCAGTAGATTGTTTGGAGGAGGAAATGAATATAACAGAACAAGATAGTGGTATAAAAAGAGACAAATCCAACAGTTTCTTCTCTAACCTTTAAGACTGGCCAAGGTTGTTTCCCCACCCACAAGCAGGGGGCTTTTCATGGAAACAGCCTAAGCTAACTGTGAGCTCTGTTTACTGGGTCTCTTTTCTCACCCCCAGCAGGACCCTAAGACAAAGAAGGTGTTCTTTTAGAGATGCAAAGTTTAACAGAAGAGCTCCCTTATTTGGTACCTAGGAAATCAAACTGTTCTCCAAAGTGATCACCAGTTGTTTTCTGACTCTAAGAATGACTTGCATTCCCTAAGACAGGTACTAAACCCATCGTTCTGCTCTAGCAAAATCCAGGACTTACATCAATGTCTCATTCTAAACTGGCATCCAATAAACAAGAGCGTTCCTCAAATTCCAGGTGTGACACTGAAGATCTACACAGAGTGACAGAGCTCTGCATTCAACGTCCAATGCCAAGCCTGTTTAGTGATGCAAGGCAGACACCAGACTTTCTTAGAAAAATCTCAGTGGTCTACCTCTTAAGAATATTGTGCCTAAAACATTTGAAAATGTCCTGAAATCTATAGAAAAGGTCAGGTGATTAAAAACAAACAAACAAACAAACATCTACCTTTGCAGTTTAAATTTACCCAAATCAAATTCTAAACACATTAAGTGATTTAACCATTCATTAAAACTAGAAAAGTAACTGAAACTCTGGGAGGTACGCACGGAAGGAGTAGACACTAGCTCAATTTGTGCTCATTTTGCCTGCCCAATAAAAAACAATACTCTAGACCCTTTATAACTCATAGAAAATGTTGCTTTCAAAAAATTTTTGTTTTTGTTTTGTTTTGAGACAGACTCACTCTGTCACCCAGGCTGGACTGCAGGGGTGTGATCTCCACTCACTGCAACCTCCGCCTCCCGGGTTCAAGCAATTCTTCTGCCTCGGCCTCTTGAGTAGCTGGGACTACAGGTTTGTGCCACCGCACCTGGCTCATTTTTTTTTTAATTTGTTGACCTGTAATCCCAGCACTTTGGGAGGCTGAGGTGGGCAGATCACCTGAGGTCAGGAGTTCGAGACCAGCCTGGCCAACATGGTGAAACCCTGTCTCTACTAAAAATATAAAAATTAGCCAGTCTTGGTGATGGGCACCTGTAATCCAAGCTACTCAGGAGGCTGAGGCGGGAGAATCACTTGAACCTGGGAGGCAGAGGTTGCAGTGAGCTGAGATTGTGCCACTTCACTCCAGCCTGGGCAACAGAATGAGATTTCATTTCAAAAAACAAAAATTAGCAATCGTAAAATAAAACATAAATAAATAATCTTAAAAAATTTTGACCATACTGAGTTTCACCTTCCCAAAAACCTGTTCTCACCACTTCCCATCTTCACTTTCTATCCTGAAAGAGAAGTGACTTGCAAACCCATCCTGCATGATTTGGTCATAACTATTCATCTAGGCTGAATGAACAGCCAACGAACACAGAGAAACACAAAATAAGTACAGATAAAAGATCACCTTAGCAAAGTTCAAAATGTAAAGGAACTGGCAACTGGAAAGTCCGAAAGTTATTATCACAGGTGACAGATCACCTATGATAACAGCTAATTTTTTTGTATATAGTAGAGATGGGGTTTCACCATGTTAGACAGGCTGGTTGCAAACTTCTGACCTCAGGTGATCTACCTGCCTCGGCCTCACAAAGCGCTGGGATTACAGGCGTGCACCACCACGCCTGGCCCACAATTTTTTTAAAAAGGTCCAGCTGGAGTGTGATATGAATTTCTTTGTGTTGGCTGGCCCGTATCTACACTGGTGGCTGGTGGTGAATATAACCAACTCTGCAGCCAAGTGCAGCTGGTTCCCACCACAATTCGTATAGGCACAGAGTTCAATTTTTGTTCCTTTCCTCTATAAAGGGTCAACAAAATCAGAGGCTAATGTAGATTGTGCACAGAATAAAGGCATTAACTGGTAACTACTGCTGAGCTGTTAAGAACTTGCTTCCCCAGCCTCCTTCCTGCTTGCCTTCTACCATCTCCTTTTCCACCCAGCATTCAGACAGCACCCTGTCTTCTGTGTCCTTTCTTCTACGGGGAGAGGCAATCCAGCCTACCACAAAGAATCAATCTCTGGGTTGACAGCTCCTAAGCCACATTCTTTAGTTTTTTTGTTTTGATGTGTGTGTGTTTTTCTGTTTTGTTTTTTGAGACAGGGTCTTACTCTGTCACCCAGACTGGAGTGCATCTAGGCTCACTGCAGTCTCAGCCTCCGAGGTTCAAGCCATCCTACCACCTCAGCCTCCTGAATAGCTGGGACTACACCACCATGCCCAGCTGTCTTTTTTTTTTTTTTTTTTTTTTTAAGTTTTGTAGAGACAGGTTTCAACATGTTGCCCAGGATGGCCTTGAACTCCTGGGCTCAAGCCATCTGCCCACCCTGGCCTTTCAGTGTACTGAGATTACAAGCATGAGCCACCATACCTAGCCTCCAAGTCGAGTTTTATAAACCTGAAGTAGAGACAAATCTGAAAGTCAAATCAGTTTCCAGAAACTGAAGGGAAATCTTTTTAATTCCAAAAGTTTGTTTTCCTAAACCAAAAGCAAAGCTAAAGAAATGAACACAAAGAGTTTCTACCGTAATTATGGAGGGAAGGAAAACTCTGGATGATGGAAGGGATACTTTTCTGCACAAAAGGAGATAGCAAGCTTGGTCAACAGGCTGGAGGAGGGATGTCTTCAGCTTCAGTGGGAACAGAGCACGCCCTTAGATACATATGTGAAGGCTCACATGACACAGGAGCACAAAGGAGCTAAAACCATAGAAACTGATGGGCTCCCTCAAGAAGTCTGGGATGATGGAGGGATCCCAGTTGAAGAGACAGTTGTCTGGCTTCTCAGAGTGCAGCCAAGGGAGGTGGCCAGCCCTGTAGGAAAGTGCTGCTTCTGAGAGGCTGAGTGGCTGTCAAGTCACACAGACCTGGGCACCTCACAGCTCCCTCCCAGGCTCTCGGAACAACAGAGGGGCAGGATGAGAGCTGGCAGACCTGAGGAGGTCTTGAAGTTGGACGGAGGAGACCATCAAGTGTGAACCAGCCACTTGTAACCATGGAAGCAGCTGCAGGGAGCAGCAGATACAGCAACAAGAGGCCGACGCCAGGACAATGAGGACATGCTCCACTGGAGCAGAGGCCAGCCAGGCCCCAGTGGCAGGACCGGCTGCCCTCACCAAGGCCAGGAAGGACTGTCAACTCCTCAGGGCTTAGATCCTCCCCAGGTGAAGGTATGCACAAGCCTTCAATATAATCAGCCCTACAATGGAATGGGTTACCTAAAACTGCCCATGGAGCATGAAAGCCACATTAAGTTTACCAGGGAGAAACTTCAAAGTTACACTGTTGGCATATTGTGTCTGTGCCTGTATATTTTAAATCCACTATTATTGCCCCATAGGAAATATACACAAAAATTTTGTATGAAAAATATTCATTTCAGGGTGATTTCAAGTAGCAAAAAGAAGAAGGAATGTAAAAGTTCAACAATTAGTAAAGACACTGGTTAGCACATGAAAAAAATAAAGGATGTGTGCTATATCATTGTCCTTTTTTGACGTAACATGGTAGTGTTTGCTATAAGCCATAACTTCTGACTGATTCTTGGAAATGCATTCATTGGATACTACAAAGCTAATGCTGAAAAAATATTGAGGCATTATTGCAAGAGAACATGATGTAAAAGCAACCTAAATAGAGGAAAACAGAAGGACAGTAATCAATGGTAAATCCATTCAATAGAAAACTATGCCATCATTAAAAACAGGCATTATAGGCTGGGCACAATGGCTCATACCTACAATACCAACACTCTAGGGGGCTGAGACAAGAGGATTGCTTGAGACCAGGAGTTTGAGAACAGACTGAACAACACAGCAAGAATCCCATCACTACAAAAAAATAAAAAATAAAACATTAGGTGGGTGTGATGGTGAGCACCTGCAATCCTAGTTACTCAGGAAGCAGGAGGATTGTTTGAGCCTGCAGTTCAAGGTTATGGAAAGCTATGATCATGCCATTGATCTCCAGCCTGGACAACAGAGTGAGACCTTGTTTCTTTAATTTAAAAAATGAACAGCCTTTAAAGTACCTGTCATAAAATGAAAAACATCTGAGATAACTAATGAATAAGAGAATATAAAATTACATGTATTTTATGACTATGTAAAAAAGAGGTAAAATATAGAAAATGGCAAAAATAACATGTAAAATGGAATACGACTATTATATCAGGATGGCAGGAATCTAGGCAAATTTTTTGTAAATTATCTTCATAATTTGGAAACGTAAAATTACATGTAGAATTGCTCACATATTCCCTGCACAACCTACTCACACTCACATACATACAATTGTGATACTCTAAGAAACTCATAATGCTTACAACTGGTATCTCCCCAAAATCCTTATTTAATTCTATTACTCTATCCTCAGTGCTGCAATTATTAGCACCCACTACAAATCAAGTGTAGGGAAGAGGTGGGCATACATGGAGGACGTTACACTGTAAAAAAAAAAAAAAAAAAAAAAATCTCATCTTAAAGAAAAAAACACACTTTTTATAGACAGCAAAAGAAACAATGTGTAACAGTTAACAGTAACAAAAGTAACAGTCAAAAGTAACAACGTGGATGGCTAAAGAAAGCTAAAATATGAGCTGGGCGTGGTGGCTCACACCTGTAATCCCAGCACTCTGGGTGGCCAAGGTAGGCGGATCACCTGAGGTCAGGAGTTTTAGCCAGCCTGGCCAACATGGTGAAATTCAGTCTCTACTAAAAACACAAAAATGAGCCAGGCGTGGTGGCACGCATCTGTAATCCCAGCTACTGGAGAGGATGAGGCAGGAGAATCACTGGAACCCTGCAGGCAGAGGTTGCAATGAGCTGAGATCGCATCACTGCACTCCAGCCTGGGCGACAGAGCAAGACCCTGGATCAACAAAAAAAGAAAGAAAAGAAAGAAAATGAAAATATGTGCCATGATTACTGGCCTAAAAAGAACCACATTAACCAACAGAATAGGACAAAGTCCACAAATAAGCCCACACTTCTGTGCCCACTGATTTTTGACAAAGGTGCAAAGAATGCTCAATGTGAAGAGGGTGGTCTCTTCAATAAATTGTGTCAGGAAAGCTGTATAACCACATACAGAAGAATGAAAATGGACATTTATCTCATCCCTTATGCAAGAATCAAATCAAAATAGAATAAAGACTGAAATGTAAGACCTGAAAGTATAAAACAGCTAGAAGAAAACACAGGGGAAAACTACGTGACACTGGTCTGGCCAGTGATCCCTCAGATTTAACCCCAAAAGCACAGGCAACAAAAGCAAAAATAGGCAAATGAAAGTGCACCAAATGAAACAGCTTCTGTGCAACCAAGGAAAAAACTAACAGAGTAAAGAGACAACCCACAGATTGGGAGGAAGTATTTGTAAATCATGAGGGGCTCATATTTGAAATACACAAAGAACTCCAACTGCTCAATAACAAGAAAATAAATAATTCTAATTACCAGTGGGCAAAAGATCTGAATAGACCTTTCTCAAAAGATGACATTCAAATGGCCAGTGGATATCTGAAGAAATGCTCAACATCTCTAATCATCAGAGGCATATAAACTAAAACCATGATGAGACATCACCTCACACGTGTTAGAATGGCGAATATCCAAAAGATAACAAGTGCTTGGAGATCTTGTGGAGAAAAGGAAGTGCACACTGTCAGCAGAAATATCAACCAGTACAGCCATTATGGAAAAGAGTATGGAAGTTCCTCAGAAAACTAAAACTAGAATTGCCCTATGATCCAGCAATCACACTTTTGGGTATATGCCCAAAGAAACTGAAATCAGTATGTTGAAGAAATATCTGCGCTCCCACACTCACTGCAACACTATAGCCAGATATGGAAGCAACCTAAGTGCTATCAAGGGATGAATGGATTTTTTAAATGCAGTCTAGATGCGCAATGGAATACCATTCAGCCTTTAAAACGCAGGAAGTTCTGTCATTTACGACAACATGAATACACCTAGATGATAATGTGTTAACCGCATATTCTCACTCATAAGTGGGTGTTGAACAATGAGAACATATGGACACAGGGAGGGGAACATCACACACTGGGGCTTGTCGGGGGGTGGGGGTCTACGGGAGGGATCGCAGGGGGTGGGGGGGTAGGGAGGGATAGCATTAGGAGAAATACCTAATGTAGATGACGGAGTGATGGATGCAGCAAACCACTATGGCATGTGTATACCTATGTAACAAACCTGTACGCTCTGCACACGTACCCAGAATTTAAAGTATAACAAAAATAAAATAAAATAATATAAAGGAAAACATTGTGTTAAATTATATAAGCCAGGCACAGAGAGATAAATATATGTGGAATCTCAAAGGTCAAAAAAGGAGAGAGTTTAGTAGTGGTTACGAGAGGCTCAGGGTGGAAGGAGGTAGAGGAAAAAGGGGAGACATTGATCAGTGGATACAAAGTTACTGTTTGAGGTGACAGGTTATGTTAATTAGCCTGATTTGATCATTTCACAATATACACATGTATCAAAACATCACATTGTACCCCATAAATATATACATTATCTGTCAATTAAAATAAAACTTATAAAACATATGTATCATGATGTTCCTTAATAAACCCTTCGCATTTAAAAGGAACATGTGCAAAGTTCACTTTTCTACTGATCCACCCCCTCCAAAGCAGGAAACAAAGTGGCACTTTCACTCATGACATGCAGCAATGCGCTCTCAACAATTAAAGTATTGTGTGGGCCTTTAGGCATGAAGGGACAGTAGAGCTCAGCTATTTTGATCAGATTCTTACAAACAAGCAAGACTGACATAACTCGGATTCAGCAAAAGCTCAATTTCCACAGCTCTTGCAAGATTTCAAAGTCACTGCAAGGAAATAAAACACATGTCCAAGTGCTTGACTTCTTATTTCATCAAACCACAATCAAACTGTGCTGCAACTTTCAAAGGCAAGCCTTAAATCCACTCTAATGTGCTGCTAGAAAGACATTATTTGGGGATTTCTGTTCCATGGCCTTCAGACTCTTCCAAAAAAACAACACACTTTGCCAGGAGTTAAAAACATTGCCTTTCTTCTAACCAAGAGATGCAAACAGGCTATTTTTAACAAATAGCAAATACTAACAGTCCAGAAGTATTTCCCCTACTGCAGTGGCTTACCAGTGACTCCCCAGTGAGCAACAGGCAACTGTCCAGGCCTGGAACGTCCAGTACACCTAACTAAAAAGTTTCTGCACAACAAAGGAAAAAATTAACAAAGAGACAACCCACACATTGGGAGAAAATATTTGCAGATCACAGGGGCTAATATTCAAAATATGCAAAGAACTCCAACTGCTTAATAACAAGAAAATAAAACTCGGCAACACTGCCATATATGCTCCAAGGCAAAACCAATCTAGTTAAACAACTCCTTATTTAATGCCAAGCCATTCTTCCACCACAAACAGCACTTTTTTGCATTGCTTCCTCCAAATAACCGTAGCTGGGAAAGAGTACTAAAAATGCTATTCCTTCCTGTACTATAGAACAAAAAGCGACTGCAGGATACTCTTGAGTTACTTTACACTTTCAGAGGGATCCCTTATTACACGTTCATTCCAACGCTCCTCAGAATGTCAGTAGGAAGTATGTTAAAATCTCTAAAGAGCCTTCTTTTTCCAAGTTTGTGGATAAGCAAATATTATTTAAGATTGATAACTGGCTGGGCGCTGTGACTCACACCTGTAATCCCAGCACTTTGGGTGGCCAAGGCAGGCAGATCAGGAGGTCAGGCGATTGATACCATTTTGGCCAACATGGTGAAACTCCATCTCTACTAAAAATACAAAAATCAGCTGGGTGTGGTGGTGCGTGCCTGCTACCCAGCTACTCGGGAGGCTGAGGCAAGAGAATCACTTGAATCAGGGAGTCAAAGGTCGCAGTGAGCCGAGATCACACCGCTACACTCCAGCCTGGTGACAGAACTCCATCTCAAAAAAAAAAAAGAAAAAGGAAAAAAAGATTGATAACCAATATATACAATGCATATAGCCCAAAAAACAAACAAACAAAAAACACCTAATTCAAGGGTCCCCAACCACCCAGCCACAGACCAGTACCGGTCCACGGCCTGTTACGAACTGGGCCACACAGCAGAAGTTGAGTGTAGGTGGCCCAGACAAGCTTCATCTGTATTTACAGTCACTCCCCATCACCTGCGTTACCACCTGAACTCCACCTCCTGTCAGATCAGCAGCAACATTAGATTCTCACAGGAGCGTGAGCCCTATGGTGACCCGCACATGCGAGGGATGTAGGCTGCACACTCCTTATGAGAATCTAATGCCTGATGATCTGTCACTGTCTCCCATCACCCCAGATGGGACCATCTAGTTGCAGGAAAACAAACTCAGGATTCCCTCTGATTCTACATTATGGTGAGTTGTATAATTATTTCATTATATATTACAATGTAATAATAACAGAAATAAAGAGTGCAATAAACGTAATGAGCTTGAATGATTCTGAAACCATCCCCATCCCCCATCCCTGCTCCATGAAAAAACTGTCTTTCACGAAACCAGTCCCTGGTGCCAGAAAGGCTGGGGACCTCTGCTCTAATTGATAGTCTGTCAATCATAACAATAAATGCCATTTGTGCAGTGCCTACCATGTGTTGGGCACGGTGATAACCCTTCCATAAATGATGACACTGAAGCCTTACCACACCTTAGAAGGTTGCTCACTCGCACTTTACACAGGAGGAAAATGAAGAACAAAAGGTTAAGCGCATGGCACAAGTCACCAAGTCAGGGAGTGGTAGAGCCAGGGTTTGAAACGCAGACTGAGTTCCCTCATGGTATATCCCCCTGCTTCACTTGAAATCCCAACATTCTCCCCAAAAATAACAGCACTCAGGGAGAATTCAGTAGCAGCCTGTATTAATTTTCTAGGGCTGCCACGACAAAATATCAAAAACTGGAGGGTGGGGTGGGAGGCAACTTCAACAACAGAAACGTATCTTCTCACAGTTCAGGAGGCTGGAATCTGAGATCAAGGGTGTCGGCAGGGTTTCTTTCTCCTCTTTTCTTTTCTTTTTTCGAGACACAGTTTCGCTCTTGTTACCCAAGCTAGAGTGCAATGGCATGATCTCGGCTCACTGCAACCTCCGCTACCCGGGTTCAAGCAATCCTCCTGCCTCAGCCTCCTGAGTAGCTGAAATTATAGGCAACCACCACCATGCCCAGCTAATTTTTGTATTTTTAGTAGAGATGGGGTTTCATCATGTTGGCCAGGCTGGTCTTGAACTCCTGATCTTAGGTGATCTGCCCACCTCGGCCTCCTAATGTGTTGGGATTAGAGGTGTGAGCCACCTCGCCTGGCCAGCAGGGACAGTCCCTTCTTAGACCTCTGTCCTTGGCTCCAGATGCCCGTCTTCTCGCTGTGTCTTCATGTGTCTTTGTCCTAATCTCTTCTTACAAGGATACCAGTCATGCTGGATTAGGACGCACTGTAATGACTTTAACTACTGAGTTATTAAGTAATAACTTAATGGCTGCTTTGAAAACTCTGTGTCAAATGCAGCCACATTCTGAGGCAATCTGGGTTTAGGATTTCAACATTTAAATGTTGGGGGAACATATCTGGCCCACAACACTGACCAACAAAAATCCTCCACGCAATGAAACAGACTTCATTTTCTTTGCACCTACAGCTAGGAAGCAGGTAAGACTCAGAGCAAAAGCTGTGTGGGATGCTGGGTGCCTCGTAGCCTCCTATCTGCCTGGAGGTGCTTCAGCCACTACAAACAGCACCAGAGAGGGTTCTCCCAGCTCCTGTGTGTGTCAGAAGCTCGTTAACCTATAATGGGTACAATGGGCTTACACATGTTGAGAAAGTTCGTTATTCTTTGACCTGTTTTAAACATACAAGTTTTAAAGCAATAATAATCAGTATTTATTAAACACATATTATGTGTGCAGGGGGTCTCCACAAATGTTGGCTGTTACTTTGCATGCTTCACATCTACTATCGCATTTAATCTTGACGACTCTCAATGTGCTACTGAGAACACTCGCACAAAGTCAATGGCCCTGAAACACTCAGCTGTAGGGAGCTCCATTAGCCAAACTGAAGTTCTTAGGCTGCACGCAGCTGCCTGTCAAGATCTCATTCCTGTACAGGGGAAAATCTGAATTAAACCGATAAGGCTGAAAGTCCTTTCCAACAACTGTTGTTTGAGGCATGTGTAAACTCTCTGGCTACAGTCTGTATCGTCACGAACCAAGCTTCCTCCCATCGGTTCGGGACGTCCTCCAGTCCCTCTAGAATGGGATAATCCCTCTTTTAATGCTCAAAGAAAGAGTCCTTATACACTTGGTTAGAGTTTAAATTGTACAGGAAGACTTTCGGCTTACCTTATTCTGCAAATATCATGTCACATGCATTAGTTAAGATTTAGAATGAAAACCCTTTGAAAACTTACACCAATGACTAAAAGGTGGAAGATGATTGTGCTGTCTCTTTGGGCTTTGAGGCAAGAAAAAAGCCCCAAAGTATGTAGGTAATATCTACGTATTTCAGCCTGTCTCCCATCCCATAAATCAAATCCTTGTAATCCTTGGCCCAGCAGGCAGGGAAGACTATACAGAACTCAGGACCATTTAGGAGTCTTGAAAAACCCTGTCCACAAGCATGCTGTCACCCTGCTCCTCTGGAAATAAAACATTCCCATTAGAGTTAATTACATTGTTAACCAGTTAAAAATGTTAATGTCATTAATACTTCATTGTTAATAATAATAATAATGGCTAGCATTCATGTGCTGCCTACCTCCCAGGAACAGGCGTCATTCCTTCTGCCTGTAAAACTCCTTTTATTTTGACAACTCTTGATGTGCTTTCAGGCTTCCATTTTGCAGATATAGAAATTCAGTCACGGAGAGGTTAGAAAATTTACCCAAAATCACAGGCTGGGAGCGGTAGCTCATGCCTGTAATCCCAGCACTTTGGGATGCCAAGACAGGTGGATCACCTGAGGTTGGGGGTTTGGGACCAGCCTGACCAACATGGAGAAACCCCATCTCTACTAAAAATACAAAAAATTGGCGAGGCGTGGTGACACATGTCTGTAATCCCAGCTACTTGGGAGGCTGAGGCAGGAGAATCACTTGAACCCAGGAGGCAGAGGTTGTGGTGAGCTGAGATCATGCCATTGCATTCCAGCCTGGGCAACAAGAGCAAAACATCTCAAAAGAAAAAAAAAAAAGAAAAAAAATTTACCCCAAATCATACACCCAGTCAGTGGCAACACTGTAATTTAATCTCAGGGAGTCTGGTTCTACTCAGGCATAACACTATGGTTCATTTAATTCAACCTTCACAGCACAATTCAATATCTCAGTTTCCACATGAAGAAACTGGAGCCCCAAGATAGTATGTGACCTGGCCTGGGTCACACAGACTCTGATCATCAGAGTTGAGAACAGAACTCAGGTGTCCTAACTCCAGTCCAGCATGCCTTCTGATGATTCCCCACCAGCCCTGGAGGTGGGGTGGGAGTAAATCGGGGTACAGGGGGCCAGAGGGGGCCCATTTAGGAATAAGAGCCTGAGTAAAGAACTCTGGGCCTCCATAGGGAGTAAGGGGCACACACTGCTGAAGGGACTCCACTGAATAAGGAGGTAGAATGTTAGGGGGTGACTTTATAACCCTGACTGGGGCCTAGGCTGTCAAGTTTTATACAGACAGAGATCACCAGCAACAGCATGTGTGGGTGCATGTGTCCGTATAATGTGTGTGTATAACATACACATATTTTTAACGTATGTGTATATTACAATATAATATATACTTATATTTACTATATATGTGTGTATAAAATCTACAAACATAAACATACATATTTAATATAGAATGTGTGTGCATGTATACACACACACAAACATACCCATACACATATGCAACCTGAAATTATTCATGTGGCTCAGGTCCACCCAGCTGGACCTGGAGTCACCTTCTTTCAGTCTTGATCCATAGTGAAAAGCAACCTCAAATAGGAGACCACAACAATTTACAAGGTTAAGTGGGTATGTGGGATAATAATAACATCTACTCTACCAGATTGTGGTGGCACTAAATGGAATGTGAAATACTATTAAAGTACTTTATATAGTACTTTCAAAGAACTATAAAGCTTTACAAGTATTAGGTAGGCTACGAAGTGTACACTGCCTAACTAGCAGGACCTCTCTAACACAGCAACTTTCAACACTGTTATTTAATCAACCAAAGAGCCGTTTTCTCTGAAAAATTAAAATTTAAAATGACTGATTTTAGAATCCCAATCCAGATCAGATTTTGGTGGGGAGCGGGGAGGGTAGGCATCTTAAAAAAAAGAAATTTTAAGTTCCAAGGTGATTTTAATATTCGGTCGGAGCTGAGATCCACAGTTTCAACTTATAATGCCAACCAGGAAGAAAGAGGCAGTTTAGCGAGTGTACGTTAGAGTACAGACAGTCCCTGACTTATTTATGATGGTTCGACTTACGATTTTTCAACTTTAAGATAGTGTGAAAGTGGCTTACAATCAGTAGAAACCAAACTTTGAGTACCCACACGACCATTCTGTTTTTTTCAATACAGTGTTCAATAAATTACATGAGATACTCAACACTTTATTATAAAACAGGCTTTGTGATAGATTATTCTGTCCAACTGCAGTGTTCTCAGCACATTTAAGACAGGATAGGCTAAGCTACGATATCGATAGGTTGCACATATGAAATGCATTTTTTATTTTTCTGATATTTTCAACTTAGAATGGGTTTTTTAGGATGCAACTCCATCATAAGTTGAGGAGCATCTGTAATTAAAGATTTACATGAGGCATAAAATAGACCATAGAATCTAAGACTATTAGCAATTATCTGGCTCAAGCCCCTCATTTTGTGGGTAAGGAAACTGGTCCACAGAGGGGAAAGGTGGCTGTGGCCAGAGTCTCCCAGCTCCGTGGTCTGATCTGCTTCCACTTTACAAATGGACTCAACACTTCACATCCAGCATCAACTACGGCATTTGTATTGCCTGATACTTGTTTGAGAGCTAGTCCACAGGTACTGGCTGACAGACTATCTGCATCTTTACTCTCTAACATCCCCTTACCACTCCATACACCCTGCTTCATGAACCTGCAGAGGAGTTAGAAGAAAGGTTTGGCACACTATGTACCCAACTTTTTTCAGGCTTAAAAATGAATAGTGGGCTGGGCACAGTGGCTCCTGCCTGTAATCCTAGCACTGTGGGAAGCCAAGACGAGTGGATCACTTGAGGTCAGGAGTTCAAGACCAACCTAGCCAATATGGTGAAACCGCATCTCTACTAAAAATACAAAAATTAGCTGGGTGTGGTGGCGCATGCCTGTGATCTCAGCTACTCAGGAGGCTGAAGCAGAAGAATTGCTTGAACCCAGGAGGCAGAGTTTGCACTGAACTGAGATCATACCAGTATACTACAGCCCGAGCAACAGAGCAAGACTGTTTAAAAGAAAAAAGAACAAGAATGGGGAAACCAGTTTGGTTAGAACAGGTAGAAGTCATCTAAATTAATTAACCTAACATCCTATATTCCAAAGATGGAATAAAACATTTAAGAACTTCAGGTCCTTCCTCCAGGCATCTAGGAGAACTACATGCAAATGAAGTCGATGAAAATAAGCCACAGAGTTTATTTTTTAGCTAATTTCATTTTATTATAAAATTAATGAATGCTCATTTTTTAAAAAATTAGTAATAAGGAGAGGTACATGAAAGAAGCTCACAGTTCCCTCATAACCCCAACCTTCTGTACCTACTGTGCATCTTCCTTTTCAGCAGATAGAACATACATTTTAATACCGTTCTCTGTGTTTACTTTCAAAATCCAAAAATATACCCATACACAGCAGTTTCTCCTTTACCATAACCATGGCATAAAAACTACCCGGTAACTTGTTTTTCATTCAACAAAAGATGACATCTTTTCAAGTCAACTCATACTGAGCTAGCTTGTACTTTTTAAAGCTGCATAATATTCCACACAGCATTGCGGGCGTGGTGAACTTTCCCTATGCCTTAGATTTATCCTGACTCCCTCCCACCCTCCTCCCCAGGGAAGGAGGAATGACTTAATCAACCAGCTGCTGAACTGAGACAGGGCACTGAGCAGGCCCAGCTCAGGCCTTTGGGGACTTCTCTCTTTGGGAGCCAGTCTGCCTTTAGACAAGGGTGTTCTCTCTTCTGAGCTTCCTCCACAGAGTTGTTGCACATAATGTTGTCCTGCCCACAGGGGACTTGGAGTGTCTGCTCAACAACATCAGTAACGGGGTGGCCAAGTCAGTCTCATTCAAGGATCAAGAAGTAGGAAATCTGCCAGGCGTGGTGCTATAATCCCAGCACTTAGGGAGGCCGAGGCAGAAGGATCGTTTGAGCTCAAGAGTTCAATACCAGCCTGGGCAATAGAGTGAGACCTCATCTCTATGAAAAATTTAAAAAATTACCCAGGTGACTTGCACCTATAGTCCCAGTTACTTGAGAGGCTAAGTTGGGAGGATCACTTAAGCCCAGGATCATGCCACTGCACTCAAGCCTGGGCGACAGAATGAGACCCTGTCATGAATGAATGAATGAATGAAATAGGAAACCCATTGTGATCAATCAGCTTTATCATTAATGAAGATAATGATCTGATCGCCCCCTGTCTATCTCTTGGGTCTTATATCCAAATTGGTTCCACATCTAGGAAAAAAGCAGAGTGTTATCTATTAGTTGCTCAAAACTCCAATACTATGGATGTGACATAATTTACTCAACCATTCTACAGCTTCCAAGTTATTTTCAGCTTTGTTGCTATTACAAATTGCACCATTTTAAAAAAACATTATTTTATCTATACCTTCATGTGCTGGTAAATTTACGTACATAAGATGAATTCCTAGTTTGATTAAATAGCATGTATTTTTAAAATTTTATAAATACCACCAGATCACATTCTCCAAAAGTTAAAGCAATGTTTTACTTCTCCAATAACATATAATAGTGTGTTCTCCTCACTCTTCTCAGCATTGGATGCTGTGGATCTGTTAGACTTTTTCAGTGAGATGGTGAAAAGCTGGTACTGCATGATTTTAATTTGCATTTTCCTTATTGCTGGTTGAACACCTTTCATTTGTTACTGGCCTTGGCCAATGAGTTTACTACCCACTGAACAGACATTTCTAAGTTTTGTTATAAAAAGGGTGGAGTTACCCAGATGAATCATATGCTCAGATTTTAATCAATGGTGATTGAGAATTGGTATAAAGAGAACAAGCTATGAGACTGATGCTTGAGATAAAGTCCCATCCTAACCCCTAGTTGCACAACCTTAGCCAAATTATTTAGCCTGTGTCTCCAATTCCTCTTCTATAAAATAGGAATAGTGATGTAACCACTCTCACAGAATTAAGTGAGTTAATACATGTCAAGTGATTAGCACAGCGCCTGTCACAACATTAACTGTACAATACATGTTAGATATTATTAGTGTCGCTTTTGTTCCATCAAACTCTTTACCCAACATGGTGGCAAGGAGAAAAGCTTAAAGGCACTAATTAGAGTTGACGAATTTCCGTGCACATCCTCCGGTAGGAAGCATATAAGATCAAAAGACCTCGCCAGAAACCCTGCCTTGCCTACCAAATGCATAGTAAGTTCCAACACGTGATGTGTCCTAAATGTAAAAATGCAATTAGCCCATCTTCTTTGCCAAATGAGACTTGGGCTGTTAATTGTGCTTGAAAGAGGCCGCATGTGTTACTCATTTTTTCATCTTTTACTTTAAAATTCTTAGACATGCACATTTGAAATAGTAAAAATTCTGAAATAGCCAGGCATAATGGTGCATGCCTGTAATCCCAGCTACTCAGGAGGCTGAGGCAGGAGAATGGCTTGAGCTGAGGAGGTGGAGGTAGCAGTGAGCTGAGATGGCACCACTGCACTCCAGCCTGGGCCACAGAGCGAGACTCTGTTTCAAAAAGAAAGAAAAGAAGGAGAAGAGAGAGAAGAAGAGAGAGAGAGAGAGAGAGGGAGAGGGAGAGAAAAGAAGAGAGAGAGAGAGAGAGAAAAAGGGAGAGGGAGAGAAAGGATGAGAGAGAGAGAAAGAGAGAGAGAGAGAAAGGGAGAGGGAGAGAAAGGAAGAGAGAAAGAGAGAGAGAGAGAAAGGAAGGGAGGGAGGGAGACAGGGAGGATATTTGGTTGTTTCATATCACTAAGCAGGCAGTAAGTACAAATGTCATCAGGGTTTTCCCGATGGGTAAAATAAAGAAGTTAAATAAGGTTATTTAAAGAGAGAGAGGAAAACAGATGAAACAGATTCCCAATTCACACGTATTGTCTCCTAAACAAAAACAAAGAAAAAAAACCAAAACCTGACTTGAACAGTTACTTTCCTGGTGGACTTAAAAAACCGTTACTTAGGTAAAAACTTTATCAGTCCAAAGTGATAAAATCATTATCACTCCATAGCCATGCACACTCTATGTACCGATAATACTGCTTGCTATTTAAGATGCTGCTATGAGTAAGATCTCTGGGGACAATGGAAAATGCAGAACCAGGGCTACATTTTCTTATGCAACACCCCAGGGTGTGACCAGTTATCTCAGAGTGTGTTGTGAAATTCTCAAAGTCTCAAAACAAAATTAATTTTAATTTGGTTTAATCTGAAAATACAACACACTGCCATTTAGCTTTTCCAACACAGAGACTTTATGGGGCAGGCTGGGATACAGCACAATGGTCACAACTCCAAGAGTGGAGGGACCCAAAGCTTGGTGACCATTACGCAATGTGGGACGGACAAAATAGGAATGTCTGTGATTCTGCCTGGTCCCTAGGAACGGAACTATTTTGAGCTCCTATTACGTAATCACCTTCTCCAAAATATGTGTGTATATGAAAAAAGAAACTCTGATGTGAACCAAGAGTCAAAGTAACTACAATTCTCTGTGTGGAAAAAAAAAACAAAAAAACAAAAACAAAAACAAAAAACCTTATCCTACTAAACAAAACAACAGTTTTCAAAACTGGGAAACAAGTTACCAATCATAGGTTTAAAGAAACTTAATAATAAACAGGTTTTCCTACGGTGCCTGTTAATTCTCCCATCCTCCATCTTTTGATGGTCATAGGAGGAAGGAAGGGAGAGGGACTTGTATCTTTAAAATTTAACCCCACAGAATCTCTAAAGTTGTACTCCATTTTTAGCATTCCCTTCGTGCCATAAACAGCAACATGTCCCTAACAAGCCACGACGATTCCAGCCAGGTCATCAACTCTCTCCTTGCCTGCAAAGCCAATGAACAATCTCCAGTCTTGGCCTGCCACGATCTCCCGGCAGCCTCTGACACTGCACATTACTCTCTGTTCTTCCTTAAGTCCCTGACACCATATTCCTGCGGCTGCCTTGTCTTACCTCCGACCACGCTCATCCCTCTCCTTTGAGGGCTGGTCACCTGTTGCCCACCCCTGCAATGATAGTGCCCTTCTAGGGTCCATCCCAGGCCAGTGTCTCTGCTATGCCATGTTATATGCTAAGGTAACCTTTCTCACTCCTATGCCTCCAAACACCATGTCTTCCAAATCTTGATCTCCAGCCCAGATGTCACTCCGGAGACATACAGTGCACCCTAGCATACACGCCAATGCCTACAGAAATCCTCACTTGGATAAATCATAGACACCTAAATTTCACTGTCCTTAACAGAGTTCATCATCTTCCTCCTTGACTATTCCTCTTCCAGGTCTCATTGCTAACAGTGGGGTCATTCAACCAGCCAGCTGTTCAGGCCAGAAACCTCTCTAACACCCCACTAAACAGAATCAATCTCCTCATATTATTTCTTTTGCCTTCTAAGTCTATCTTAAATCTATCGATTTCCCTCTATATATCTACCTTAATTCAGTCCACCATCCATTTCACCTGGACAACTCCAAAAGACACTTAACAGATCTCACCTCTTCCCAGCTCTGACATTGCACAATCCTCCTGCTCCTTCCCCTTAGTCCTTCTGATCTCAGCTTAGAAGTCACCTCCTCCACGAAGACCTCCCTTCTGCCTAAATCCAAGACAGGTGACCTGCTGCAGTGCTGGGAGAACGCCGTCAGCTTTTGCAGTCACAGCACTTCTCATTCTGTATTGTAATGATCTCTCTACCTGAGCAAAAAGCTTCAAGAAGGCAGAAACCATGTCTATCCTTTTCACCAATGCATCTAAAGTGCCTGGCATACATTAGAGTCTCAGTATTCTGAATGAATGAATGAATGGATGAATGAATGAATGAATGAATGAATGGTATGGCCCAGAGCAAGGGAAATTGGCCAGCATGCTAGGGAAATTTGTAAAAGGTAGAAAAAGGAAAGACAGAGCAGAGAACACATAATAAAGGGTTCTAAAGACCGTGCTTACTCTTTATTCTGTAAGAAATACAGCTTTGGTAACTTTCTGCTGGCAAGGATTTAAAAAAAGAAAAAACAAATACAGTTTCAGGCCTCTACCAGACATTGAGAAAACTTTTATGGAAAAGTTGATGTGTAAGAATAGAATGTTTTAGAGTCACAGGTGACTTCATTAAATGTGTTCCTCACGAAGATGTAGGTGTCACTTTATCAAAGTTATTTAGGCTGGGTGCAGCGGCTCATGCCTGTAATTCCAGCACTTTCGGAGGCTGAGGCAGAAGGACTGCTTGAGACCAGGAATTCAAGACCAGCCTAGGCAACACAGCAAAATGCCATCTCTACAAAAAAAAAAAAAAAAAACCTAGCCGGGCACGATGGTGCACACCTGTAGTCCCAGCTACTTGGGAGACTGAGGCAGGAGGATCACTTGAGCCCGGGAGGTCGAGGCTGCAGTAGTGAGCTATGACTACACCACACTGCACTCCAGCCTGTCAAGACTCTGTCTCAAAATTATAACAACAATAATAATAGTAATCATTTTAAGGTTATTTCATGTACATCTATTGGAAATGATTAATTCAAACCCAATCTGATGATCTCTTTCAAATCAAATCCTCATTCCCAACTTAATGGAAAACATTATAGCTAACTCCATTTATCCAGCCCCGGCAGTACCACTGACAGCAGAAAATCATTTTATATCCTTATAGAAGAAGCCAGGCACAATGGCTCATGCCTGTAATCTCACTACTTTGGGAGGCCAAGGCGAGAGAATTTCTTGAACCCAGGAGTTCAAGACCAGCCTGGGCAACAAAGCAAGAACCTGTCTCTACAAAAAACAAAATAATTAGCCAGATGTGGTGGTGCTCACCTGTAGTCCCAGCTATTTGGGAAGCTGAGGCAAGAGGATCACCTGAGCCCAAAAGTTCAAGGTTACAGTGAGCTATCATCACACCAGCGCACTCTAGCCTGGGAGACAGAGTGAGAGTCTGTCTCTGAAAAAAACAAACAAACAAAAGAAGGTGGCAGCAAAGAAACGAAAAAGAGAGAAGACAGTAAGTACACTGTGACTGATAAAAACAACTGTAAAAAAACTGAGTCCTAGGTGCCAGGCGCCGTGGCTCATGTTTATGATCCCAGCACTTTGCGAGACCGAGGGAGGCAGATCACTTGAGGCAAGAGTTTGAGTCCAGCTTGGTCAACATGGCAAAACCTCACCTCTACTAAAAACACAAAAATTAGCTGGGCGTGGCGGTGAGTGCCTGCAGTCCCAGCTACTCAGGAGGGTGAGGCATGACAATCTCTTGAACCCAGGAGGTGGAGGTGGCAGTGAACCATGATCGCACCACTGCGCTCCAGCCTGGGCGATAGAGCAAGACTGTTTCAAAAACAACAACAAAATGCTGATTCCTAGGGATGCCGGAAGTTTCTCATACTCCAAATCACAGGAGGGCCTACTGCCTTGCTTCCTCAACTCTTGCTCTTAAAACCAGACAATGAGAAGTCAGCCTTGTTGCCTGCCCAAATTTGTAGTTAGCAAACACCCTAAGTTTTTGTGTGCCTAAGGTTTCTTTTTTTTTCCAAAAAAGAGAATTCCAAAGAAAACTACAATGAAAAGACATGCAAAGAAATAAATGTGAACTATGTATATGCAAATATAACACCAAGATACACAGACCATCAATAGCATGTTTAATCAATGTTTCGACATGATAGCATGCTCAAAAATACAGAAGGTAAAAAGACAAAAAGCATGATTTAGCTTCCTTGAATGGTGACATGGTTTAGATCAGTGTCTCTACCAAATTTCATGTTGAATTGTGGTCCTCAGTGTTGGAGGTGGGGCCTGACGGGAGGTGGCTTCAATATGATGGTTTACCGTCATCCCCTTGGTGCTGTTCTCGTGCTACTGCGTTCTCACAGGATCTGGTTGTTTGGAAATGTGCAGCACCTCTACCCTCACTCTGTCTTGCTGCTCCAGACATGTGACGTGCCTTCTCCCCCTGCGCCTTCCACCATGATTGTAAGTTCCCTGAGGTTTCCCCAGAAGCTGACGCTGCCATGCTTGCTGTACACACTGCAGAACCGTGAGCCAATTAAGCCTTTTTTTTTTTTAATAAAATATCCAGTCTGTTTCTTTATAGCAGTGTGAGAATGAACTAATATAGAAGGATTCCATGAAGAAAATGTCAGTTGTCATTCAAATCACACAAAATTGAAATTTGTGGCATCTGAGTGATAGAAACTGGTATTTTCTAGATGCCTGCTTCCATGAAAAAAAAAAAAACTTCTGATAGTTAATCTAGAACTTCAATCTCGAAATTATATGATCATAAAAATTAAAACAGGTTTTTAATAGATACCATATTGAATGGAAATATTTCATCAGAAATGATTCAAGGCTCCTTTTGGAAAATACCTGAAATACAGTCAAAAGACATTTGGCTGTTTGTGACTAGAAAGACATAAAAGGGGTTTATGAAGAAACAGACCAGAAGTCAGACAACTTTTTCAATCTGAGTACTACACACAGAGCTATACAGTACAGGTAAATATTTAGGAATACCGGGTTTCAAAAAGACAGGGCCAGGCGCATGGCTCTCTCCTGTAATCCCAGCACTTTGGGAGGCCGAGGTGTGTGGATCACTTGAGGTTAGGAGTTCAAGACCAGCCTAGCTAACATGGTGAAAACTTGGCTCTACTAAAAATACAGAAGTTAGCCAGTCATGGTGGCGGGCACCTGTAATCCCAGCTACTCGAGAGGCTGAGGCGGAAGAATCGCTTGAACCAGGGAAGTGGAAGTTACAGTGGCCAGGATCACACCACTGCACTCCAGAATAGGCAACAGAGTGAGACTCCGTCTCAAAAAAAATAAAGTACAAAGACAGAAGAAGAAAAAAATGTAGGCGACGGGAAATAAGAAGAGGAAAAACAAAAAGGATGTGGTAACAGTTGGTTCAAGACAGTTATAAAACTCAGATAAGGTCTCAGCACTGACCACATGCGTAAACGATAAAAACTCTGCATAGCACCTAATAATTTTTCCAATTTAATGTGAGGGTCTCGTGGACAGAAATACAATGGCTCATTACTCTGGATCCCTGGCACCTAGCATAGTGCCTGGCACATAAGAAGTACAGTCCTACATCACTTAACAACGGGAATATGCTCTAAGAAATGTGTCACTAGGCAATTTTGTCATCATGCAAACATCACAGAGTGCACCTAAATCAACCTAGATGGTGTAACCTACTGCATACCTAGGCTAGAAGATATAGCCTATTACTTCCAGGCTACAAATCTGTACCGCATCTTACTATACTGAATACTGTAGGCAAGTATTTATGTAGCTAAACAAACAAAAGATACAGTAAAAATACAGTAAAAAAATGTAAAATGGTAAACCTCTCCAGGGCATTTACCACGAACGGAGCTTAGAGGACTGGAAGTTGCTCTGAGTGAGTCAGTGAGTAGGTGGTGAGCCTAGGACATGAGTGTACACTTTCATACAACTGACAGCACCACAAACACGTGAGCAATGTGTTGTGCTATGACATTACGACACCTAGGGACAGGAATTTTTCAGCTTCAGTGTAACCTTATGGGACAGCTATAGAATAATACATGGACCTTCACTGACCAAAACTTGTTATGTAGTACACGACTGTATTTGAAAACAGATCCAGTTCCATTCACAGGATCCGCACTGATTGCAAATTGTATCAGCTAACCAATTTTCGAACAGGACTTTTCAAAGCCAAAAGTTAGTTATGACTTTTTAAAGTTCTTTGTTATTTTCACATCTGACATTAGGGGTACATGTCAGAAGTGAGAAAGGAGTAGTCACAAGACACAAATTAATTCACTCTGGATACACCATTTAATAAGACAGTCAGGAAAAAACGTTTGCAGAAAACATTCTGGTAGGTGCTAAAGTCAGAACACAGACTTCTGCAGGCAAGTAAAGGAAGCAGACACCTCAAAAACCACCCGCTCTCCCAAGTGCTGATCTCCTACAAAAGCCCACAAAACAAAACAATTTTTGATTACTAAAAATAATATAACGAGAATGGATCAAAAAGAAAATTGCCTTTAAGCATAGACAATGCTTCTTCTTAAGCTGAGTATTTTAAGTTCAGGTTCTTTTTTTCTTAGAGATGGGGTCTCACTCTGTTGCCCAGGTGGGAGTGCAGTGGCAGGTTACTGTAATCTCAAACTCCTGGGCTCAAGTGATCCTCCTGTCTCTGCCTCCCAAGTAGCTAGGACTAGAGGCGTGAGCCACTGAATCCAGTAAATCTTTTCACTTTTTTGTAGAGACTGGATCTCATGTTTTGTAGCCTAGTCTCAAACTCTTGAGCTCAAGCGATCCTCCCCTCTTGGCCTCCCAAAGTGCTAGGATCACAGGCATGAGCCAATGCATCCAGCCAATGCTCAGTTTCTTTAAAAATATACATACTTTTCTCTTCACAAGAAACTGAAGAAACAATATCACCTGCTGACAATAATATATACAATTAAAACAAGGTGGGGTACAGTGGCTCATGCCTGTAATCCCAGTACTTTGAGAGGCCAAAATGGTCGCCTGAGGCCAGGAGTTCAAGACCAGCCTGGGCAACAAAGAAAGAAACCAACTCTACAAAAAGTAAAATTAGGCCGTGCACGATGGCTCACCCTTATAATCCCAGCACTTTGGAAGGCTGATGCGGGCGGATCACAAGGTCAGGAGTTTGAGAACAGCCTGGCCAATATGGTGAAACTCCGTCTCTACTAAAAAATACAAAACTTAACCAGGCATGGTGGCACACACCTGTAGTTCCAGCTACTTGGAAGGCTGAGGCAGGAGAATCACTGGAACCAGGGAGGTGGAGGGTGCAGTGAGCCGAGCTCCTGCCACTGCACTCCAGCCTGGGCAACAGAGCAAGAGTCTGTCTCAAAAAAAAAAGTAAAATAATTAGGTAGGCATGGTGGTGTGCACCTGTAATCCCAGCTAGCCAGGAGGCCGAAGCAGGAAGATTGCTTCAGCTCAAGAGTTCAAGGTTAGAGTGAGCTATGATTGTATCACTACAGTTAATCCTGCACAACAAAGTGAGACCCTAAAACAAAAATTACAACCTATATCATATAGGCCAATAGACTGTGTGCAAAGAGCTATGTAGAACTTCACTGTGGGAGGCTGTGCTTCTGTTTCTGTTTGAGTTAATATGACACAGTGTCATGGCTATGAGCACAGGATGCAGAGCCTGCATGCATCCAAACCTGGGGTCCACTACCCACCTTCTTCTTCTAGAAAACAGACATATGCCCTACCTCATCAGGTAATTGTGAGTTTAATATTTTAATATGTGTAAGATATTAACACTGTTAACAGTGCTGGCAAAGGACTCTCAAAGTGTTTGTTATAATGATTATTTTTACTTCAGAAATAGCTAATTGTTTTAGGTTTTTAAGACAGTCTCACTGTGTCACCCAGGATGGAGTGCAATGGTGCAATCTCAGCTCACTGCAACTTCCATCTCCTGGGTTCAAGCAATTCTCAGGCCTCAGCACCCCAAGCAGCTGGGACTACAAGCACGTGCCACCATGCCCAGCTAATTTTTGTATTTTCAGGAGAGACAGGGTTTCATCGTGGTGGCCAGGCCGGTTTCGAACTCCTCAACTCAGGTGATCCACCCTCCTCACCCTCCCCAAATGCTAGGAGTACACACATGTGCCACTGCACCCAGCCTACTATCAGTTCTTACTCCATTTCAGAGATTACAAAGAGGTCTAGCTTCATAGCCATTCATTATAATTATAGTCAGAATTCCACAGTTTACAGAGCCGCTTCATACATACTAGAAACACCAAACATTTCACAATGGTGTAACCTACCATCAACAATGTCCTGATGGTAAGCCATTCCTGTAGTGAGTCCCCTAAAGAAAACCGTACTAAAGATCTACCAGCGTGGAGTTTCAACAGTTAAACATAGGCCAGAACTTTGTCACTGTTTGCCAGAGCTTGTCCTGTGATCTTCAGGAAGGTACATTTTCTCCCAGTTCATTTTCTTAAGCAGCCAACAGATGGGTGTAGACTTACCTTGCGGATGATAACAAATATGTCTATTTTGAACCCCACCAACCTCCTCAGATATGGACAATAAAGTGAAACACAGCATCTGGGATTTTTTATTTTAATTTGTTTTATTTCTATTTTTTGTAGAGACACAGTCTCACTTTGCTGTTCAGGCTAGTCGTGAACTCCTGGACTCGAGATCCTCCTGCCTCGTCTCCCAAAATGCTGGGATTACAGGTGTGAGCCACTGTGCCAGGACGAAACACAGCATTTTAATATCTCATGAAACTTGGCAAATGTTTCCAAGGCATTATTCCAAAATCTGCTTCCTCTGACACTTCTCCCTTTTTGTTTTCTTACTTTTGTCTCTTTCCTCAAAGCTCAGCCTAACTGCCCCCACCCACTGCCTCACTTCCCTCTCTCCCTTTACTCTGAATTTAGTTTCCCTAAGTTCCTTCTGGTAGAATGAATGATAACTGGGGACACTTGCTGGCACTGAGTGCCACTCACAAGACTCGTGTCCCACAGGTACCCAAAAGGTTCTCAAATGCTCTATTCTAACATTGAAGCTACTCTATCCCCACGTGGAAGAAAATGTACTTTAATTTTATGTGTAAACCCCTTAAACCTCTACAATACACAAATACTTTTTTCAGTGGCGTAAACTTAAAAAATCTACTACTTTGGAACCCCACTAAGCCAAGATACAACTTCCTGTCTCCTACTGTGGTTTTTCTATTTCTGTTTGACATTCGAATTGGACCTTTCCAAGTATAAGCAGAAGTCACTGCCTGTTGCTACTAGTTAGTCCCCAGGGATAGAAGTTCTGTGGGCAGGGGGGTTGGAATTAGGCAGAGGGGTACCCAGAAAACTTGACAAAGTTGATAATTTTTAAAAAGTTGATAAAAATAAAACATGTTGATAAATAAAAATAAAACATGCTGATTCAATGAATAATCCTCTAAGCTGTCCCACAGGACACCACTTCCCCTCGGAGCACAGGCTAAGCTTGCCATGGCCACCAAGTTCAAAGACGATCTCATCTTCTTTGAAATCCTTACCAAACGCTAATCCCTGGAACACACGTGTTAGAAAAGCATCATGGAATTCTGGGAAATAAATATTTTAAAATCAATAGTTGTTATTGTGCTAAACATGATGGTCCTTCCGGGTATACCTCAAGTACACCTGGAGTCAGAGTGAAGACGTTCATTCCCTAATTTTGGACCAGCCAGCAACTAGCTCTGTGACAAGCACACCATGGGATGCATCATTCTCTGGTATGAACTGAACATCAGATGATTCATCTAGACCCTCAGGGGCTAAGCTTTCTAACTAGGAAAATCAGGAGATCCTATTAATGATTCATAAGATTCTTTCTAACTCAAAAATTCCTATAAATGTTTTTAATGGTTCCCCTCCCCCCAACTTTCAAGTTCAGGGATATATGTGCACGATGTGCGGGTTTATTACATAGGTAAACGTGTGCCATGGTGGTTTGCTGGATATATCATCCTATCACCTAGGTATTAAGCCTAGCATTGATTATTCTTCCTGATGCTCTCCCTCTTTCCACCCCCACACCCTAAAAATGTTGGCTGTTATTCTGCATGCTTCAAGTCTACTATCTCATTTAATCTTCTCAACAACCCTAAAGGTGCTACTGAAAAAACTGATACAAAGTTAACGACCCCACAACACTCAGCTGTAGGGCAGCTCCATTAGTCAAACTGAGGTGCTTAGGCTGCATGTAGTCACCTCTAAGATCTCAGTCTTGCACAGGGGAAAATCTGAATTAAGCCCCAGTGTGTGTTGCTCCCTCAACTCCTTTGGTCCATGTGTTCTTGTCATTCGGCTGCCACTTATAAATGAAAACATGCAATATTTGGTTTTCTGTTCTTGCATTAGTTTGCTGAGAATAATGGCTTCCAGCTCCATCCATGTCCCTGCAAAGGACATGGTCTCATTCTTTTTTATGGCTGCATAGCATTCCATGGTGTATATGTACATTTTCTTCATGCAGTCTATCATTAATGGGCATTAAGCTTGATTCCATGTATCCGTTATTGTGAGTAGTGTTGCAATGAACGTATTCATGCACGTATCTTTATAATGATTTATATATTGTGGGGGATAGTCCCAGTAATGGGATTGCTGGGTCAAATGGTATTTTTGCTTCTAGGTCTTTGAGGAATTACCAGACTGTCTTCCACAGTGGCTGAACTAATTTAGACTCCTACCAACAGTGTAAAAGCACTCCTTTTTCTCCACAACCTTGCCAGGATCTGCTGTTTTTAAACTTTTTAATAGTAGCCATTCTGACTGGTGTGAGATGGTTTTGATGTGCATTTCTTGGAAGATCAGCGATATGGAGGTTTTTTCCATGTTTGTTGACCATATAATAGAAGCAGCAAGGCTGTCCCAAAAAACTCCACTCCTCCTCAAAGTTCAGCTCAGCAGAACATACACAGTTGTCTAGTAGGTACTGGGGATTTGCCGAGGGTTGGATTAAAAAAAATAAAAAAACAGTAACTTCCCTGCAAGAACCAGAAAGAGGCAAGCACTGAATCGTTCCCTCTTTTTGGTGATCACTGCAATTTGCTTCTGCCAGCCTACTGCACGCATGACAGATGGTCTCCTGTGACAATTTACTGTGGCTAGATATGTCATCTCCATTACTAGCCTGCCTCTTCTCTCAAGAGAGGAGCCTTACCCAGTATACCTTCGCCTTGCCCAGAGTTCAGACACTTTCATGGGCTCTTTTCAACAAACGCAATAGCTCTCGATCTCCTCCAACTTGCTCCTATTTCCCCTTCACTCATTTTCCCAGTGACTTTCGCTCACCCTTGCCATTTTCCCTCCCTCAGCCCTGTGATTTTCCTTACTGGCTCACTCCTGCCATCTCCTGAGGTCCTTCCTGATGGAGACTCTGGGGCCCCTCGGGCAGGTCGCTGACCCCTTTCTTGCTCCAATAAACACCACAGCGCTGCGTCACTCATGGCCTCCTCTCTGACCCTCACAGAATGAGCTGCTCTAATTTTTGGCACTACACTCAAGACTTGTCTACACTTGATGAACCTGACAACAAAATCCCACTTTGAGCTGCCCTTAACCTCATGAGAATTGCTGGAGTTTACATATGAACTTCTGGCTTTTAAATCTGACACCATCTCTCCCTTTTACCACTTGGAGAATACCAACGACTTGATACTTTTGGATTTTTAAATTCAGTGACATACAATTTACCCATGGGCAAGTGCATTTAATTAAAACTTTCACTTAATAAATGGCGTCTCTTACGTAAACTTGCAACATGTTTTCCAATTGGAGGCCTAGAAAGGCTTAATTAGAATTTAAAATTTAAGAATTAAAGAAAGTGAAATGGCCAGGAACCAATCTGATTTAGCCTAAGCTGAGTTTAATGAGACACATAATTAAAATAGAAATACTAGCAAATGATTACCTTGAGCCAATCAGTTTTAGGCAGTGCTAATAGCAGGTTAAAAATAGAACCAGGATGATTTCATCTTGCCTACTTCTCAGCTGCCAAAGTACTTGCCTGTTGAGGGCATTTCCCAACTTGTGGCTGCAGTGGGGAGAGATGAATTATGAATGACAATCTGGCCACAACTTCAACTGTTATGGTGACACCCTCCTCCCCAGGTGCCACCCTAAGATGAGGAAGCCCAGGCCACCTCTGGATGGCCAGATCATCTCAAAAAGGGCAGAACCACCGCAGGTGGAGGAGGCAACACCACACCCTGGCCCACTTCACCTGCCCGGGGTGAGACCTTTCCTTTCTTACATTTCTTTTCTTTCTCCTCCTATTACCATCTCCCTTCTGCCTTCTTCTTCCCCTCCCCCTTCCACCCCCACTTGATTCTATTTTCTCCGGCTGGCCTTTGCATCCATCTGTTTTCCTCTTTCTTGAACTCCAAAATGGATGGAAAGTAGTCACAGATTTATTCAATTAAATAAAAATTCCCAGAGAGCCTGTCTCTGAGTTCAGGCACTGTGCTACACTGTATTGCGCTTACAAAAATGGCAGAAGCTTTGCTATCCACCTTCTAGAGAAAGAAGTAAAACAAGCACAGCAGACCACTTACACACGAGGCAGGCTCAGTGCTCACGTGTGTGAACACACACCTGTGGGTGTCCAAAGGGGAGGGCGCACACCTGCATGGGGACCAGATGATGAGGGAGGGATCATTCTAAGTGGAGACTGCGTTTCCCAACATACAGCACTATGAAAGGGCTGAGTATATATGTTTATAATGTAGTGCCTCTGAATACTGAGAGATTATTTTACATCTATAGGAAATTGAAGGAAGGGCTACCAGCACTCAGAACTTCTCACAGACAACACTATGTGATACAACAGCCAGAGCTCTGGAGTTGGAGCAATTGTGGTTTAAATTCCTGCTCATCCACAGAGATCACAGGTGACCTACGTAGATGTCTGGGTCACCCTGGACAAATTGTTCCAATTCCTTGGTTATAAAATGAGCGCATAATGTCTATTTCCAGAGTTGTTAGGAGGATCTGAGTAGTGCATGGAAAGTGTTTGACATTGTCTTAGTCCATTCAGGCTGCTATAACAAAATACCTTAGACTAGGCAATTTATAAACAATAGAAATGTATTGCTCATGGATCTGGAGGCTGGGAAGTCCAAGAGCAAGCAGATTGGTGTCTGGGTGAGGACCCTTCCCTCATAAATGGCACCTTCTATGTGTCCTTACACAGCAGAAGGGCCTAAAAAGCTCCCTCCAGTCTCATAAAAACACAAATCACACTGGACATGGTGGCTCCTGCCTGTAATCTCAGCACTTTGGGAGGCCCAGGCAGGTAGGTTACAAGGTCAGGAGTTCAAGACCAGCCTGGCCAAGATCATGAAACCTCGTCTCTACTAAAAATATAGAAATTATCTGGGCGTGGTGGCATGTGCCTGTAATACCAGCTACTCAGCAGGCTGAGGCAGGGGAATCGTTGAAGCCAGGAGGTAGAGGTTGTAGTGAGCCAAGATCACACCACTGCACTCCAGCCTGGGCACCAGAGTGAGACTCCATCCCCAAAAAATAAAAAGACACACACACACAAATCCTATCCCAAAGGCCCACCTCTTAATATTATATTAGGGATTAGGTTTCAACATATGCATTTTGGAGGGACATGAACATTCAGACCACAGCGACATCTAACAGACAGTGAATCTTTCCTCCTGGGTCCATACATAACTGAGGACCTCTCAGTTCTACAACACTGGGAAGAAACCTTCCTCTATTCTCTCCCTCAATCCGCCCGAGGGAAGGGAATGAGTGACTCTGGGAGATTTTCTCACAGGGGAACAATGTGTTGGGTCTGTTCTCTGGTATCTTTCCTAAGCTGACTGCCCACAGACTGCCCCTGCCTCCTTCTTCTGCCCTCAGTGAGCCAAACCCCTGTGACACCGTGCAGCTGCTCCCATCATGGCAGGGACACATCAGCACTATTCAGGTTGCAGGGGCTCCTCCCTTAACCCAGGTCCACACTGACACCTCCATTTTGGCTTTCTCCACATCCAAGCTGATACCTGGAATCCTGGCTGACACCTGCGTGTGTTTTCCAATACTTGCTAACTCATAGGAAGAGGTGACAATGGAATTCTCAAACCCCAACCATTATTATAACTATGGAAGGGCCGGGTGCAGTGGCTCACGCCTGTAATCCCAGCACTTTGGGAGGCCAAGGCGGGCGGACCACTTGAGGTCAGGAATTCGAGACCAGTCTGGCCAACATGGTGAAACCTCATCTCTATTTAAAAAATAAATAAAAATAAAAATAAAAAAATAACTATGGGAGATGACAGGGAATTTTTCACAGATAGACAAAGTTTAAAACACAAGGGAAAGCACTGGCAGGACATGCAAAAAAAGAAAAAGTAATGGCCAGGTGCGGTGGCTCACACCTATAGTCTCAGCACTTTGGGAGGCCAAGGTGGGCAGATCACCTGAGGTTAGGAGTTTGAGACCAGCCTGACCAGCATGGTGAAACTCCATCTCTACAAAAAATACAAAAATTAGCCAGGCATGGTGGCACTTGCCTGTAATCCCAGTTACTTGGGAGGCTGGGGCAGGAGAATCACTTGAACTCAGGAGGAGGAGGTTGTAGTGAACCGAGATCCCGCCACTGCACTGCAGCCTGGGTGACAGAGTGAGACTTCATCTCAAAAAAAAAAAAAAGAAAAAGAAAAAAGTAACATAAAGTGCTCTTCATACAGTGAAGCTCCCCTAGCCTGATCCCCCACTCCTCTCCAGAGAGGCCAAGTTGTAGCCTCAGAGAACTCCCTGTCCTCTGCGTCACCTCCCCTTCATGACTCTCTCACTCAAGGTACCTGGTAGGATGCCCTGTCCTCCAGGCTGGAAAGTAACTAGAATAAACTGTAACATAATACATGGTATGATCTACCTGGAAAAAAATGAATAAATTTGTTTACAGAAAGGAGAGGTCTGCAAGGATTCCACTAAAACAAACCAAAAAGTAAGTTTACTAAGACTACGTGAGGATGTCCCCAGCCCTCTATAGGTGAACAAGTGCCACAATCAGCTGAGCCAGGTACAGCCACATGACATACCTGGGTGCAGCTGACCAGCTTGGTTCAACCACCAGGACTGTGATGCCCACCCAGCTAACTCCCTTTGCTCCTGATTATACTTTGAATTTGCCAGGAAAGTCTCCTAGACAGGATATAAATGCAATGGCTATCCAGTATCAGTACTTTCATCCTGTATAAGTCAAAGGAAATGGGTAAAATAGCATTCTGTCTGGTTGGTATCCATCCCTAACCCTGCCAAGTATAAGCCCACCAACAAAAATCAGATTACTCAGCAAAGCTAAGGACAATATCCAGAACAGTTGTGACTGCACTAAAGTATCGCTGCTGGCAACACCCTGCCCAAAAGGCTTGCCAGTCCCAAAACGTCATTGACACTGCTTTGTATTTGTCCATTTTCACACTGCTGATGAAAACATACTCGGGACTGGGAAGACAAAGAGGTTTAATTGGACTTACAGTTCCACATGGCTGGGAGGTCTCAGAATCACGGCAGGAGGCAAAAGTCACTTCTTACATGGCGGCAGCAAGAGGAAAAATGAGGAAGGAGTAAAAGCGGAAACCCCGGTTAACCCATCAGATCTCGTGAGACTTACTCACTATCATGAGAACAGCATGGGAAAGACCGGCCCCCAGGATTCAGTTACCTCCCCCTGGGTCCCTCCTACAACACCAGGGAATGCTAGGAAATACAATTCAATTTGAGATTCTGTGGGGACGCAGCCAGACCATCTCACTCTTCCACTTAAATTTAACAGTATTTTAGCAATGCAGGGAGTCTTTGGACAGGAGCTCAAAGCAAGAGAGGCAGGAAGAGGCAGGGACCTGTATCAGCCCCACCCATGAGGAAAGGGTATGCAGGGAACCACCCAGGTACCACTGCTGATGTGGAAGGCCAGCCTGGCTGGCAAAGCTAGTACCAAGGTTAGCAACATCCCTGGTCCCCGTGCAGATGGGATGGTAAGGGGGGACAGGTAGGACGGGACACTAAGGTAATGTCATGCCACAGCAGGTGGACAGAGAAGAGTGGGTGATTATCTAGTGATTATCTAGCCCACACTGGAAGCCACACTGGCAGACAGTTGGGCAAGGGACAGGCAAAGACCCTTGGGAGTGGATCCTAGTCACCAAGCCGAGGTTGCAGGTTACACCTCAATCCATTGAAGGCTGACAAGCCCCTCTGTGTCTATAAGCCCCAGATTTTGTGGTGTGCAGCTGGCCTGTCCCTCCCCAACCATCTTCCACCAAATGAACCATGGAGGACACAAATCCAGCCATGCCTCTTCCAAGCTGAAAGCCCTTTAGGTACACCCTCATTCACTATAGAATGGAGCCCTGCCGTCATTCTCTCTCTCTCTCCCTCTCCCTCTATCTCTCTGTGTGTGTGTGTGTGTGTGTATGCGTGTGTGTGTGTGTGTATGTGTGTGTGTGTTCTAGCTAAATTTGAGTTCTCTGAAGATGAGGACAAGTTTCATTTATCTGTGTAAGGGCAGGCACAGTGGCTCACACACATAATCCCAGCACTTTGGAAAACCGACATGGCAGGATCACTTAAGGCCAGGCATTCAAGACTAGCCTGAGCAACATAGTGAGACTCCACTTTACAAAAAAAAATTTTTAATTAGCTGGGCACTGTGGCACATGCCTCAAGTCCCAGCTACTCAGGAGGCTGAGGTGGGAGGATCACTTGAGCCCGGGAGTTTGAGGCTGCAGTGAGCTATAATCACGCCACTGCACTTCAGCCTGGGTGACAGTGACACAGCAAGACCCTATCAATCAATCAATAGTAAACATGATGGTTAATTTCATATGCCAACTTGGCTGGGCCAAAGTACCTAGATATTTAGTCAAACATTATTCTAGATGTTTCCGTGAAGGTACTTTTGGATTAAGTTAATATTTAAATCAGAAGAATTTAAGTAAGGCAAGTTATCCTGCATAATATTGAGGGGTCTCATCCAATCAGTTGAAGGCTGAAAAAGACTGACCTCCCTGAAAGAAAAGGGAATTCCAACGACAGGCTGCTTTTGAACTTGAACTGTAAATCTTTCCTCAATCTCCAGCCTGCAGATGATTTTAGACTTGACAAGCCTCCACAATCTCTCACTTTCTCCACACGTACATACAAATACCCACATACATACCTTGTTGGTTCTGTTTTGTCTGGAGAATGCTGACTAATAACTTTTATTTTTTGAGACAGAGTCTCACTCTGTTGCCAGGCTGGAGTACAGTGGCACAATCTCGGCTCACTGCGACCTCCACCTCCTGGGTTCAAGCAATTCTCCTGTCTCAGCCTCCCGAGTAGCTGCAATCACAGGCGCATGCCACCATACCCAGCTAATTTTTGTATTTTTAGCAGAGATGGGGTTTCACCATGTTGGCCAGGATAGTCTAGATCTCTTGACCTCATGATCCGCCCACCTTGGCCTCCCAAAGTGCTGGGATTACAGGCATGAGACACCACGCCCAGCCCCCTGACTAATATCTTAAGCCTGGCACCTATGAGAGTCCCCAACATATGGCAACAAAAATGTATTTTATTCTCAAGAGTCTAAGCACTTGCCATATTTTTTCATGCCCCCTCTTAACAAACCTATAAGGCAGGTATTATTACCTTCATTTAACAGATGAAAAGACTGAAACATAGGGGAAGGTTTGATAACTTGCTCAAGGCCTCATATGTAGTAAATATCAATGCTACCTGTTGTCTCTCATCGAGAAATGATTTAAGAAATGATCTGGAGCCAGGTGTGGCGGCTCATGCCTCCAATCCCAATGCTTCCGGAGGCTGAGGTGGGAGGATCACTTGAGGCTAGGAGTACAAGACCAGCCTGAGCAACAGACCAAGACCTTGTCTCTACAAAAAATACAAAATATTAGCCCAGCATGGTGGTGTGCACCTGTAGTCCTGGCTCCTTGGGAGGTTGAAGCTGGATGATCACTTGAGCCTAGGACAGTAAGCTATGAAAGTGCCAGTGTACTCCAGCATGGGCGACAGAGTGAGATCGTGTCGATCAATCAATCAGTCAGTCAGTCAGTCAATGATCTGGGAGGAAGGCAGTGGGAGTAAAAGGGCTGAATCTGGCTGAAAGCAAAAGTCTTGCTTCTATACAATGTATAGAAACAAAGCAGCACAAGGAGGCGGTGTCTTCACCTGCTTATGAGCGCCATTTCCAATGATACTTCTGGCCTATCTATTGCCTGGGTCTTCTCTCTCCACTCTACAGCCTCAGCACGTAAAAACCCATGTGCCCTGAGTGTTGTCGCCCTTCCTGGAGCCCAGGGTGAGGGAATCAAAACCAGAAAATGAGAAATGAGAGTGTGTGAGATCTTATATGATATGGAGAAGAAACTGTTTCCTTGAACCAAGTTGACTAGAAACCTCTTCCCTGGGGCTAGTGGGTCTCTGAATCTGGAGGGTCCCCAATAAGGCCAGCCTGAAATGCCATCATCACTTTGGGACAGAGTCCTGGGGGAGCCTTTGAAGAAGCAGCACATATGGGAATATTTTATCAAAGGTATGCCTGTTGCAGTGTAAAGAGGTAAACACCATATCTGAGTCTGGGACTTAAGGCAACCACATGAGAGAGAAAATATGCACTTCTGAAAGTAAATAAACCAACCAGAAATTCAGAGGAAAAACCACCAAGACTTGGGTCAGGCTCAACGATCAATTTCTAGTTAATTTAACAGGTCCTACACTCTGACGTGGAGAAAGCAAAGCATAAGCTTTGGGCATCTGGGTCTTTCAGCTTTAAGCAAAACCTGCAGCCTATAAACATGGTTAATGAAACAAATTTACCAAGTTGGGTGGAAACATTTATTGCAAAGTTAAACATATTGGGATAAAAATAACCTTCTATGTTTATTCCTTTAAAACATCTTTGACTACTATGACTTGCTCATTCAGACTTTAAAGTCCTCCCAAAGACATGAGACAGGATTCCTAAACTGCCTGGAATGTTTAAACGCTGACCAACAACTCCCCTGGTACCAAACGAATTCAGATGTCTAGCCGTCTTAACTGTGGTCACATTTATTCATTCTGAAAGATGAGCAAAGTAGCAAGCATGCCATCTTGGAAAGAGCATGAACTCTGGTGTCAGTCAATTTTGCCTCAGGCAAGTAATCTAATCTAGAGTCTATGTTGTATCTGTAAAGTGAAAGAGTGAAAAGGATTATTATTAGGATAATTCTTAAAATTCCATAAGAAGATACATATAACACATCCTGTAGCAGCATCTCAATGGCCCCACCACATGCAATTAACACACATGGCGGGAGTGTTCATGGTGCTTGTGCCACAGGGCAAGTCTCTGCTATAATTCCATAGAGTTTACCTTCTCCTTCCCACTTTCCCCCTGAAAATAGTTTCAATGTCTAATTTTACAAGTTTAAAATCATTTACAAAACCAGAAAATATTCAGTTATGTCAATTTTCAAAAAAGAAGAGGAAGAGGGAAAGAGAGTCACATCACTAAGTGGTAGACCCCTGGGTTCATTAATGTGAAAGAATAAGTCAAAAGTATAATGCCTATGGTCAGGTCAAGAAGGGAAGGAGGCCGGTGGTGAACACCTGTAATCCCAGCACTTTGGGAGGCCAAGGCAGGAGGATCACTTGAGGCCAGGAGGTTGAGACCAGCCTGGGCAACAGGGTGAAACTCCACCTCTACAAAAATACAAAAATTAGTTGGGTGTGGTGGCGTGTGTCTGCAATCCCAGCTACGTGCGAGGCTGAGGTGAGAGGATTGCTTGAGCCCGGGAGGTCAAGGCTGCAGTGAGCCAAGACTGCAGTGAGCCAAGATATCGCACCACTGCACTCCGGCCTAAGTGATAGAGAGAGACAGAGAGACAGAGAGACAGAGAGACAGAGAGACAGAGAGAGAGAGAGAGAGAGAGAGAGGAAGAAGAAGAAGAAGAAGAGGAGGAGTAAGAAGAAGCAGAAGCAGCAGCAGCAGCAGCGAGCGAGGGTTTTCTACTTGTGTTTAAAAGTAAAATTACGGCACTCTATGGTTCACGTGTAAGAGACAACCCTATGAACTACAAGGGCATCTAGCGAGAAGGATTAGAGGGTACTCAGAGATGCCTCAGTCTTTGTAGTGACAAGAAACACCAGGCTAAAAATGCTAAATAACACAATGCATACCCACACACACAAAAGTTGGTTCATCCTTAGAAATAGCAAGTTGCCTGATCATCATGGGAGACGTGAAATTCCCATTTGACCAAAAATTTAGAACAAGTCCCTAAAGGAGTAAATGCTCAGACAAACCATATTATACTCAGAATACTTAGGCCCTAGAAAATCCTGCTTCCTCTTAAAGACCCTCAGCATATCCCAGGTAGTTCTTTTACAGTCTCAGCAAGACACCACATGTAGCAGTTTCTCATTCTGGGGTATCTGGAGTTCTTTGTCTCACGACCAAAAGAATTAAGGAGTGTGGACACAAAGGGTAAGGGTGGAGTTTAATAAGTTTAATAAGTGAAAGAAGAAAGCTGGGCACAGTGGCACGTGCCTGTAGTCCCAGCTACTCGGGAGGCTGAGGCTGGAGGATCGCCTGAGTGAGTCCACCAGATTGCCTAATGAGGGGTGAACCAGCCCAGGTTGGAAACAGAAGAGGTCAAAACTCCCATGCTTATCAGTAGTGGGATCACACCTGTGAACAGTCACTGGACTCCAGCCTGGGCAACATAGTGAGACCTCATCTCTAACATTAAAAAATAAAATAAAATAAAGAAGAAAGCTGTCTGCCTCAGACAGAGGGCCCAGAAGAGGGATGCTGTTTTTTACAGTTGAATGCAAAGGCTTTCAAGAAAGATCGCAGACAGAGCCCAGGAACCCAAGTGTTTAAGAGCTGCCCAGAAGATCCTGATGGCGATCACCGTTTTGAGAATCAGTGCTGTAAACCATAGACATTTTGTACCCTCTCAAGATGCCTTAGGTCCTTAGGAGATCTTGAGACTTATCCACCATTTGATCACCTCCATCTACCTGGCTCCTTCTGCAGGATAAATTGGGATAAACTAATTTTCACATTGTCACTTATTCTTCAGTTGAATAAAGAACATTTTGAAATACATATACATTGTGGAATGGCTGAGTTAAGCTAATTAATATACGTATTATCTCACACACATCATTCATTTGTGGTGAGAACACTTAAAACCTACTTTCTAAGTAACTTGCTTTTTAAGCGGTCTCACTATGTTGCCCAGGCTGGAGTGCAGTGGCCATTCATGGGTGCGATCATGGCACACTACAGCCTTGAACTCCTAGGCTCAGGTGATCTTCCTGCCTCAGCTTCCCAAATAGCTGGGATTACAGACATTCACCACTGTGCCCAGGTAGTAATTTTCGAGACTACAACACATTATTATTTTACCTATCATCATGTTGTACAATAGATCACTTGAACTTATTCTTCAGGTCGAGCTAAGATTTTCTACCCTTTGAAAAACATCTCCTCAACTGCCTTCCCAACCCCAGCCCCCGGTAACCATCACTCTACAATCTGCTTCTATGAGATCAACTTTTTAAGGCTCCACTTTCATGTGAGATCATATGGTATTTGTCTACCTGTGTCTGGCTTATTTCACTCAGCATAACGTCCTCCAGGTTCATCCATGTTGTACAAAATGGTAGGATTCTCTTTTTTGTAAGGCTAAATAGTATTCCACTATTTACATATCACATTTCCTTTATCCATTTATCTGCTGATGGATACTTAGGTTGATTCGAGATCTTGGCTATTGTGAAAGCTCTAAGTTTTTATTTAATTTTTTTTTTTTTTTTTTTTTTGAGACAGAGTCTCACTGTGTCACCCAGGCTGCAGTGCAGTGGCATGATCTCGGCTCACAGTAACCTCCACCTCCTGAGTTCAAGCGATTCTCCTGCCTTAGCTTCCCAAGTAGCTGGGACTACAGGCATCAACCACCATGCTCAGCTAATTTTTGTATTTTTAGTAGAGACGGGGTTTCACCATGTTGGCCAGGCTAGCCTTGATCTCCTGACCTCGTGACTCACCCGCTTCAGCCTCCCAAAGTTCTTGGACTACAGCCGTGAGCCACCTCCCCTGGCCACGCTAACTTTTTAAATATGAAAATACTATTGTTTAAAAAATATAAATGTAAAAATTAAAAAGCAAAAGTCTTCTTCACCCTACCCAGTAAGCCAGGTGATTGAGAGAGTCACGGTCAATGTAACCTTTGTCTTTACTTTAATGGCTGCCATTTCAGAGCTATATAGATAGGAAGATAAGGTATTTTTACTTTTTAAATTTAATGGGACATGAGGTCATAATACACACTGCTCTACCACTTGTTCGTTTCACTCAATATGATAAATACTTTTCAACGTGACCTCATTTTCTGTAATACTTGCATATAATTCCATAGCTTGAATATACCATAATTGAATTTATTTCTCCACTGATTCACATTTAGGAATCTTTCTACCTTTAAGTACCCACTGAGAAACACTGACTTATTTGTCAGTTAATACTAAAACAAAAATTGTTGTGGACTGACAGCTGGATAAGGAGCAGAACTTCAGACAGATAGGTAGGGGCAACAGGGAGGCAAGAGGTAGTTTCTGTTGATGGCAATCATCACCGAACAGCCTCTGCCTGACCACCACCAGGGACAGGACAGTCATCAACTGCAGCAGTGATGAGAATTGATCCACACAACTCTCATTAATAAGGAACTTTATGATAAGTTGAAACCTACCTTCCTAAAGTTTTCACCCACTGGGCTTGATTCTGCTAAGGACACAGAATAATTATTCTCCTCAAACAGCCAGTAACTGCTATCACATCTGTTGTGATTTGAGTATGTCCCTCAAAAGTTCATGTGTTGGAAACTTAATCCCCAATGCAACAGTGTATGAGGGCAGAATGGATTAATGTCATTACCATAAAATCCAGGTCAGTTATCTCTAAAACAGGTTGCTATAAAACAAGTCTGGTCCCTGGTGCCTCTCTGTCTCACACACTCACTTCCACCCTCCAATTTCCACCCTTGATGACCCTTACCAAAATGCTGGCACCATGCTCTTGAACTTCCCAGCCTCTAGAAGTAAACCCAATAAAATTCTATTGTTTACAATTTACCCAGGCCATGGTACTGTGCTATAGCAGCAGAAAAAGACTAAGACAATATTATATTGAAGGCTCTTCTCTAGTTTAACATGCCCCACTTCCTTCAACAATATCTCCTCATAAGAAATAGGTTCAAGGCCACACTTTTAAGCTCCCTTTCCTTCGGCTACACCTCATTTTACCAATGTCCCTCTAAAAGCTAACACCCAGCTTTAAGCATCTGAACACCTGGGAGAGTTGTGACTTGACCAGCACAGAGTGGACTGCTGTGGCCACCTGCCTGCCACAGTATCGCCTGCCGCAGACAGGACAGCAAAATAAGTCCCCTGGGTCATTTCATCACATCGGACAAGCTCAACAGGGCAATAGCAGAGCTGGAATAACCCATGTACGTAGCTCAATATAGTAATACAGGAAGCATTCAATTTTAAAAGGTACATTTATAGCTTTTATGGCTATATTAGCACTAGTAACCAGAAGTTGAAGGTAGAAATACTCCCACATGACAGAACAAATAAGGGTACCTATGGCCCATACTCTTTCAGAAATTATGCATATTTTCCTTTACATTGGAAGAGACAGAAAGAAGGTATGTCTTCTACATGTCCACCGGTTGGAAAATAAGTAAACACTGTGGCTCAGCACCTGTTTTTAAAAGACAACTAATTCTTTTTTTTTTAATTCCCACAGACGAAGCCATTCTTAGTGGCTAAGAATACACTCAAACTAACAACCTCTCATTCCACTGATAAGAGCTAATGTTTACCTGATAAAAAGTCATTCCTTTGCAAGGTTCTTTCACACTTCCTGGGTATACTAAACTTATTTGCATTTCAGATTAGATTTCCACCCTCCCATTTCACAACAGTCAAAATTTTTTTTCTTTCCATCTGTCATCTATTTCTTACTTATTGCCTTCTTCTGCCTCATCTTTTCTGCCCTAAAGTAACTTAAGTTACTTTATCATACCCTTATTATCCTCCAAGTTGAGTCTCTTCTTTCTCTTCCAGCTACTAACTAAAAACCAAACCTCCCTTCCAAACACCACCCACACCCTCCTCACTGCCCAGGCCTCCCATCCACTCCTTAAGACAGTCCCAAGAACACGTTTAAGTCTAAGACATTTCAGTAGAGTGTGACAATTGTCCAACTTAGACCATCAGAAATAAACTCCTACAAGACAGCAAATGTGTATTTCTGACATTCAGTGCTATCACAGTGAAGCCTTTTCTCTACTGGCTTCGAAAATGTGATGGCGCTGACAACGGAATCTCACAGGAAACGACATCTATCTGTTGCCTTAAGAGTGCACGAAGACCTTTCCCATGCTTCCCCAACCCCATGTGATATTCATAACAACTCCTTAATGTAGGTATGATCAACTCATTTTACAGATAAGGAATCAGGCTCCAAAAGTGTAAATAGCTTGCCCAAGGTCACATTCCTAATAAATACTGGCTCCAGGCCCAGATCCTAGCTCTTCCTAGTCATAGTCAGTGTTCTTCCTGCTATCACAGCAAGGTGAGCTCACAGGACACACCTCAGGAGGAAATCCAAACATCAATCACACAACCTGCATCTGAAGTTTTGTCTACTTTTCTTCAGCTGGTATGCTCTAATTTCTTATAAGCAGATTTTTGCACGGATTCTTGTGGCTTAAACAAGACACGCTTAGAGTGGTTCTATAATAAAGAGAGACTGAATCCGGTACCTGAGAGGCAGAATAGCATTTCCAACGTCAGAACTTAATGAGGGACTACCTCAGTGAGCAATGGTAAATGCATGAAGATTTTCATTTGGGGATGGCGCTGATATTTGATGTTATGGGGAGAGAAAAATACTTACCATATTTAAAAACTATTCATTCATGGAAATTACCCATGAGGAGCCTAAAGAGTCAAGATGAACCAAAAATTCTTTATTTATTTATTTATTTTTTTAGACAGAGTCTCACTCTGTCACCAGGCTGGAGTGCAATGGCACTATCTCGGCTCACTGCAACCTCCGCCTCCCAGGTTCAAGCAATTCTCCTGCCTCAGTATCCTCAGTAGCTGGGACTACAGACACATGCCACCACACCCAGCTAATTTTTGTATTTTTAGTAGAGACAGGGTTTCACCAGGTTGGCCAGGATGGTCTCAATCTCTTGACCTCGTGATCCAACCTCCTCAACCTCTTAAAGTGCTGAAATAACAGGCGTGAGCCACCGCACTGAGCAAATCTTTAATATCTTTACTGAAAATTACTTAGAATACATACAAACATTTTAATAAAGCTAAATTTTAAAAATAAATAAATCTAAGCACAAACATACAGCAGTGTAATTGCATATGACCTTTCCATTCTTCTGACTAGAAAATTCTCTAAATGGATGGTCCCAATGTCCATTTCTGGCAATACTATAAGCTCAATGTTTACATATAGTGCACAACCAGCAATCCTAAATTAAAAACAAAAAGCATCCATTTTAAATAAACTGCATTTTTAGAACAGTTTTAAATTTACAGAAAAATTATTAAAATAGCAGAGTTCCCATATATTCTGCAGCCAGTTTCTACTATTAACATCATCCATTAGTATGATATATCTGTCATAGTTAATGAACCAATGGTGGTACATTAACTGAAGTCCATTCTTTATTCAGATTGCCTTAGTTTTGACCTAATTCCAAGATTCCATCCAGGACACCACATTACATTTACTTGTCACATCTCCTCAGGCTCCTTTGGCTGTGACAGTTTCTCATATTTTTCTTGTTTTTGACGACCCTGGCAGTTTTGAAGAGTATTGGTCAGGTAGTTTGTAGAAACCCTCGACTGAGATTTGTCTGGTGTTTTTCTCAGAGACAGGGGTTAAGGGCTATGGGATTTTGCAAGGAAGAACACAGATGTAAAGTGCCATTTTCACCACCTCATATTAAGGGTAACACACTATCAACAGAGCTATCACTGTTGATGTTGACTTTGATCACTCAACTGAGGTAGTGTCTGACAGGTTTCTCCACTATAAAGTTATTCTCCCCACTCCCCTTTCCATACTGTACTCTGGAGGCAAGTCGCTATGCACAGCTCACATTTAAGGAGTGGAGAATTACATTCCACTTTCTTAAGGGTGAGTGTCTATATAATCATGTGCAATTCTTCTGCAAGGAGATTTGTCTATTTTTCCTATTCATTTGCATATTCGATCAATCATTGATATCAGTACAAGCTCACAGATGTTTATTTTATACTTTGAGTTACAATCCCAAATTTCTGTAACCTATAGCTTATAGAACTAGACTTTTTTTTTTTTTTTTTTTTTTTTTTTTGAGACAGGATCTGGCTTGGCACCCACACTGGAGTGTAGTGGCTCAATCTCAGCTTCCCTGGAACCTCTGCCTCCCAGGTTCAAGGGATCCTCCCATGATGGCCTCCTGAATAGGTGGGACCACAGGCATGTGCCACCATGCCCGGCTAATTTTTACATTTTTTGTAGAGATGGGGTTTTGCCATGATGCCCAGGCTAGTCTCAAACTCCTGGGCTCAAGTGATCTGCCTGTCTCAGCTTCTGTAAGTACAAGGATTATAGGCATGAGCTACTATGCCAGCCTAGGGTTCTCTATCTAATCTATATTTCTATAATTGAATGCTTCTTTATTTTACTGCCAAGACTATTCCAGCTTTGGCCACTGACAGCAGTTTCAGTTGGCTCCTGTGTCCATTTGACACACTCTTATGACCTTTGTTTTGGTTTTTGTGTTGGAATTCTTCCATACACTCCAGCACTACAAAATGTTCCAGGTTCATCTTGGGTATATTCTGACCCACTCCTAGAATCAGCCATTTCTCAAAAAAGCCTGGATCCTTTTATTGGAAAATGGTCTTAGAAACCAAGATCCAGGCTTAGGTGTACTCATTGCTAATGGAGTGTCACTTCTTGCAGACCTCTCAGCTGAAAGGGCAGGAAAATGCCTGTGTGTGTGTGTGTGTGTGTGTGTGTGTGTGTGTGTACGTGCACATGCATGCACACATGTGCACTAATCCTTGAATAAACACAGATCTATAAATATGTTTATATGTAACCATCTGTATCTATATTAAACTAAACATGAGTTTATACTGATATACGATCATTTTCATGCACAACCAAACTGGAAGACAGTAAGAAGATTCCTCAGATGCCAGAAATGCAAGAAAAAGCAAAAATCAGAGAGACAAGCACTCCTGGAGCTGGCATTTTTCCCTTGGGTATATACCTATCCAGGTGGCCTAGAGTTTGCTCAAAGGAGACAAAGCAAGCTGAGAAGGGAGAGGCAGAGGGAAGAAATGGAAGTTGTGCATAAAGCTAAGATTTATCCCGAAGCCAGGACCCCTTCTAAATTCTGAAGGGAGACATGTGACAGGGATAAGTCCCTCCCCACAGAAGGTAACAGCAGATGTGTTCTTATTTGGGCCTTGGCTCTGGCAGAGGGACAAAAAGTACAAAGACTTCCCTGAGAAGGAGAGTTTGGGGGCCTAAATTCACATACCCTGTATGGCCAATAAAAATCCAAAGCAGCAAATGCAATTTAAGAGAGCCTGGATTGGGAATACCTCAGCTACAGAAGACAGACCAAATTCTATCAAAAGGATTCCACTTTAAACCTAGTCTCAAAATATTCCCACAGATAACGCACCACAGAACATAAGCACCCAATCAAAAATCACAAAGACCCTTGGAAGTGAAAGAAGGCAGTCACAAAGATCACCTACTATATGATTCTGTTTATATTAAATGTCCAGGATAGGTAAACTGAGAGAGAAAGTAGATCAGTGGTTGCCAGGGTTGAGGAAGAAGGGGGTATAGGGAGGTAGAATCTGGGAGGAAAGGAGGACTACTCATGATCCAAGGTTCTTTCAGATGTGACGAAAATGTTCTAAGATTCAATACCACTGTCACAATCTTGTAAATATACTAAAAAACAGTTTACTAGGCCAGGTGCAGTAGCTCACACCTGTAATCCCAGCACTTTGGGAGGCTGAGGCAGGCAGATCACCTGAGGTCAGGAGTTCAAGACCACTCCGGCCAACATGGTAAAACCCCATCTCTACAAACATGCAAAAAAAAATTAGCCAGGCATGGTGGCAGGTGCCTTTAATCCCAGCTACTCAGGAGACGGAGGCAGGAGAATCAGTTGAACCCAGGAGGCAAAAGTCGCAAAGAGCCAAGATCATGCCACTACACTCCAGCCTGGGCAACAAGGTGAGACTCTGACAAAGAAAGAAAAAGAAAAGAAAGAGAAAAAGAAAGAGAAAGAGGGAAGGGGAGGGGAGGGGAAGGGAAGAAGAGGGGAAGAGAGGAGAGAGGGAATGAGAAGGGGAAGGGGAAGCAAAGAGGGAGGGAGGGAGGGAGGAAGGAAAAAAATCACCTAAGAATGTGTTCCATCTATCACAAAGCAAATGGCAATATTTTAAAATCCTACACATCGCTTCTTGAAATGCCCGAGACCCTTGGTACTTCATTTGAGGTAAAGAAGGTTCACTGACAAATAAGAGAACAAAGGTGCTCTCCAAAGACCATCAAGATGAAGACCCTCTTTGGGAAATGAGATGCATTAGCTGCCCACCTATCTATGGTTGCCTGACTGGCATTTTCCAGTCTTCAGTGATGGTCACTCTACCATCCTGTGACTTTTCTTACTCAGTCCATTGACATTTAAGTTCATTTCCTTTTGTTTGGCAATTTTCAGCCTGGTTGTTCTTGTAGCCATTTTTCTTGCTCTTTTCTAACTTCTCCAGTTCTTCTAGAAACGTTGCAGCAGGGAACCAAACCTAGACACATATTACTCTAATAAACACTTGAAGGTTGCCAAGTATACAAGAGAAGGTTTTTCAGCTCTCATAAAAAGTCATAAGCTATTAATTCCTGAATTGTTTTATAGCCCACTAGCTTCCTCAGGATTCCTGCTGCAATTTCAACCAGCTAAGATAAACAGCCATAATTCATCATTCATTGTTATTGTTAAATCAACTTTAGCCTAAAGTTGCTTCCTTACATATTTTTCTTTTTTTTTTTTTTTTTTTTCTGAGACGGAGTTTCGCTCTTGTTACCCAGGCTGGAGTGCAATGGCTCACCGCAACCTCCGCCTCCTGGGTTCAAGCAATTCTCCTGCCTCAGCCTCCCGAGTAGCTGGGACTACAGGCACGTGCCACCATGCCCAGCTAATTTTTGTATTTTTAGTAGAGACAGGGTTTCACCATGTTGACCAGGATGGTCTCGATCTCTTGACCTTGTGATCCACCCGCCTCGGCCTCCCAAAGGCTTCCTTACATATTTTAAGTTCTACCTAAATGTTCTTCTGTACATTGTAAACTTTTAACAAGCAGAGGTGTAAACAGACGGTACCTACACTAGTGTCAATCATTGAGTTTTGGCCAATCAGATACAGCCAACTGTTCGAACCCTGTTCAAATAAGGCAAACACCAACCTGTAACCAATTCAGCTGTTTCTGTACCTTATTTCCGTTTCCTGTACATCACTTTACTCTTTCTGTCCATAAATCTTCCACCACGTGGCTGTGCTAAAGTCTCACAGCCTATTCTGGCTTGGGAGGCTGCCTGATTTGGGAATCTTTCATTGTGCAGTTAAACTCCTTTAAATTTAATTTGGCTTAAGTTTTTATTTTATCATCATGATGAAAGAAAGCTCCAGCTTCTATCTTGATGAAATGACTGTTTTTAGCATACAGCCTCACTTTGCCCTTCTTTTAAACTAAGATAACAAAACTGGTAATCAGAGAAATTTATTTCTAAAGACACTCTAAATACATCCATAGAGGGAAAAAAACCCATGTACGTCAACTTAAGTTTTGCACCTTAGTAAAACTAAATATGACACTGGGTAAACTTTAACTCAACAAGACTGAAAATACCAGGAAAAAAAAAAAAGTTAAACAGTATTTTACTTCCTTTTTGTAAACTCTTTCCCAGTCTGCATACATGAAAAATAAAAATGAAAATCCTCTTTTTGTCCTTCCTTCCACAATTTATATAAAGTGGCTTTCTGAATTTAATTCTGTATAAATGTTGATTTGCTTCCTTTTGATTAAACAGTGTGCAAAGCCAGGCACTGTGGCTCACACCTATAATCCCAGCACTTTAGGAGGCCCAGGCGGGAGGATCACCTGAGGTCAGGTGTTCGACACCAGCCTGACCAACACAGTGAAATCCCGTCTCTGCTAAAAATACAAAAAATAGCTGGGCGTAGTGGCACATGCCTGTAATCCCAGCTATTCAGGAGGCTGAGGCAAGAGAATCACTTGAAACCGGAAAATGGAGGTTGCAGTGAGCCAAGATCATACCACTGCACTCCAGCCTTGGCAAAAAAGTGAAAATCTGTCTCAAAATCATAATAATAAGGTGCAGGTAAGATAACACTTACTGTTTAGAGACAATGAACAATTACCCTTTACTAGAATGGAGAAGGGAGGTTATAAACACCCCAACATCCCTAATGGTCAAAAACTAGACTCTCTTTGCAAGATCTTTCTTCCAGAGTATAGCACACATGTTCCTAAGGCATCCTGGCCTTACTCTAGGTGAAGTGAAAGAAAATAGAAGATTCCAGAGCCCCGGAGGTCAACTCAGTTCAGCCAACATGCACTGAAGTGCACACATTTCATTTGGAGAAATAAGAAAGCAAATTATACAGGTATAATCACTTTAGCTAAGTCTACTGAAATTGAAAAGAAAAAATAATATTGGTTTGTAGTCTTGCCTTCAAAATGTGTTACTTTACAAACTAAAACTAACCCTTTCGCACTAAGTCAAAGGTCTTGAAATTCCAGAGCCAAATTGACCTTAAAGAACACTGTTTCCAGGAGATGGGGATATCAAGAATTCTGCAGAAGTCTAATGCCACCAGGCCAGTAGGCAGAGCCATTTTTATCCCAAAGGCACAAGAGATGAGGGAACAGTTAATATCCTTACGCCCATGCCCCAAGTCACTTCTCTGCATCTAAGGGAACACTGGAAACAAACCCCAAGTCTTCTGCCTCCCCCAGTTCATTGCTCTTCCCCTCACAGGTCCCACTGTAAGTGGCACTCTGGGGTGTCCACATTCTCTGCTCCAATGTGAGCAGAGGAGGCAGTGTCACCACAGAAGGCTCCCTTCTCCAACCCTCTCTCCCACTACACCAGCACTTTCAGCATTTGCTAAAGAACAAAGTGTAGAGTGGCAGGGTCCCCACCAGGTTACTTAAGGGTGTATGTCTGCTGCTTGAACCCTGAAGGCTGAGCAGTCAGCCAAGGCCATGGTGCCCAACCAAGGAGCAGGTGCCCCTGAGAACTCAAACATCCTGAAGAGTATCTGCGAACCTATCCCCCCAAAAAAACAAACAAACAAAAAAAACCAGAGTCTCATCACTCAAACACAGAAGGCAAAGAGCCAGAAAATCAGCTCAGAAGCAATTTAGACACAGACGTGATGAGGATCTCGAGAGCTATCCTGCTGCCTCCCAGGAGTGTCCCACATGTAAGTCCCAATAAACTCATCTGTTCGCCAAATTGGACTTGTCTGAGTCGTTCTTTGGTCTCTCAGCTCCATCCCAGTTTGGGGGGGTTATAATTCCAGATTTTTTTCATAACACAAAGCCATGGCTAGAAGAACAGAAACAAAGCTTTCAGAAAAGGAAGAAAGGAAGTTCAAAAGTCACCAGAGCTCTGTATACACAGACATGAATCAATCCCTAAGACACACTGTTAGGAACGAAGGAACGAAGGAAGGAAGGACGGACAGATGGAAGGATGGAAGGAAGGGCAGGAGGGAAGACGGGCGAGCGATGGGGGTGCTCACACGCTATCACTTATGTCAGAAAATAAGACAAAAAGATTCTGGGCACATGTAGATACAAACTATCTCTGAAACCATGCAACTGAACCATGGAAATCTGGCCAGCTGGAAACATGGGAAGCAGGGGTGAGAGAGACTGACCTTCCCTTATATCCCCTTTTCTGCTTGTGACTTTGATAGTAAATGCAAGTACTACCTAATAGGAAAAGTGATTTTTTTTTTTTTTTTGAGGCAGTCTCACTCTGTTGCCCAGGCTGCAGTGCAGTGGTATGATCTCAGCTCACAGCAACTTCTGCCTCCTGGGTCTAGCAATTTTCCTTCCTCAGCCTCCCAATTAGCTGGGACTACAGGCATGCATCACCACACCCAGCTAATTTTTGCATTTTTAGTCGAGATAGGGTTTCACCATGTTGGCTAAGCTGGTCTCGAACTCCTAACCTCAAGTGATCTGCCCGCCTTGGCCGCCCAAGTGCTAGGATTCCAGGCATGAGCCACCCTGCCTGGCCAGAAAAGTGATTTTTGCAAACTGTATCTTTACAAAATAAAAGCTTAAAGAAAATCAATAAAAAACAAAAATTTAAAAGAATGTGATAAGTAAAACAAAAAAAGAGCAAAAATTAATACTGGGGCAGCAGGTGGGAGAGTCTTAGGAACAAAGACGTCTCAATCCAGTGACACTCACAGTTAAACCACTTTATGAAATTTCATGAAATGACTTTTGAGTTCAGTGACTTCCTCTAAGCCTTAACAACCTTTTGCTGTGTACCTTTGCTGACTCATCTGTTTCAATTCAGAGTCACAGAATGATGAATGAGAAAAAAAATTTTTTTTTAATTAAAAAAAAATTTATTTAATTTTAATTCCTTGTTTGAAATGAGAGTATAGGATAACCCAAACACAAACTTTTCAAATGTACCCTTGCTCCTCTCTAAATCAGAATAGAATCTGAGTTCCCTGGGGTTTTTTTTGGTAATAAACCTGAGAACGGAATATTTATAATAAAATGATAGTCTGTTGGAAACCCCCAGCAATATCAGCCCAGAAACCTTCATTCAACACTTTGAACTACTGAAGGTGATTGTAAACTTTCAAAACCATCTCTCAAATTAATCAGTTTTACTAATGCATAAAAGAAGATTAACCACTGATAACTTTAAAAAATTGGAAACAGAGCTCCACTATTATAAGGAAGTTGGTAAATGATTCACTAATGGCATTTTTTTTTTTTTTTTTGAAAACTAAAACCACATTGCCTATGGGTTAATGAGATAATGAGTTAATGTTTTTGCAGATAGTTACATTTCTTAAACCCAAAGAAATAGTGATTTTTTAATAAAGCACATTTTTAATCAGCACAAACTATTTGGAGTTACTTTTCCCACTGATGACTCTCTGTCCTTGTGTTTGCCTGGCAAAACTACTAGAAATTGTCATTAACGAGACTGCAATAAGTTATCCCTTTATCTTGTTTACTGGAACACTGACTTAAAATAGAAAGCCTTTGAAAAGCACATAGCCACTGTTACTAAATGACACAAACTGAATTCTTTATAGAAGTTGCTGGTACAAAAGATATTTCCAGATTTTATCTCTTTGGTTATAATCTTTTGATGAAATTTTCCTTTATAAATGTAATTCCTGGCTGGGTATGGTGGCTTATACCTGTAATCCCAGCACTTTGGGAGGTCAACATAGGAGGATCACTTAAGCCCAGGAGTTCAAGACCAGCCTGGGCAATACAGCAAGACACTGTCTCAGTAAAAAAATAAAATAAATAAATGTAATTTCAAGGCAAAGCTACAGAATACTTGAGAGTATTTGACTACATGGCATCTTTTATATGTATGACCTGACTTTAGACTGCTAATTTCTTCATGTTCACAGAAATCTGAAACAACTGGTCAAAAAAAATGATACTAATAGCTGCATTTATAACTGGAAGTAATGAGTATATCAACTGCACACAATGAAAATGGGAATGAAGTGTGTCACCTTTAAGTAACCAATATAAACATTTCACTGTCAGCATTTGAGCCATGAATTAACTTTCAAATTAGAAATTAGGCCCATTTAATCTGATATTCAGGTTCCAAATAATAAACAGGCCTGATTCAGTTGGCAAAAAGAACTGGCTCCCAATTTCATCTTAATTAAGTCATTCATTCCAGTCCAAAAATGTAAATAAAATTCCACTTCAATTCAACAAACATGTACTTAGTTCCTACTTTGTCTTAAGCACACAAAGACGACCCAGATTCATCCTCAGTGGTGTCAAATAGAATTAATAAGGAGCAATTGTTTTGGACTGAGCTCCTGCACACACCAGACCAAACCAGAATAGAGTCACTGGTGCTAGGAGCTACATAAACAGACAACTTTACAACGGACCTGTTTTCAAAAAACAAAAACAAAACAGGAGAGTCACAGCAACGAACAGAAAAGGGGCCCAGTCTACCTGAGCCAGCATGAGGAAATCCCATCTTTTTTAACCTTATAAGTACAGTAACTTTGCTTCTCATTCTTTGCTTCTGCTTTCTTCAGCCTTTTCTACCTGTAAAGCCCACCTCTTCAGCTCAGCTCAGCCTTGCTGTTTCACAGATGGGATGATGCCCTATTCAGGAATCGCTAATAAAAGACAATTCAATCTTCAAATTCAATTTGTTGACGTTTTCTTCTTTGATAATGATCACTGCCCACAAAGAATGTGACTCTCTTCTCTTCCTCCTAGAATATTCTGACTGTGTCACTTGGTCCCCTGTCCCCTCAAATTTCCCTCCTGCTTCTAAAGCAGCTGCTCCCAGGAAGTCCTCCCCTAGCACTGTCTCAGGAGAGGCCCCGAGGTGCTGAGGCCCCACGTCCTCTGGCAGTGGTGTGTGCACTGAGCACATGTATTTCAAAGGCTTACAGGCAAACAGCAGTTTAGCAGTGTCTGTTTGTCTCTTAGAAGGCACAGGTAACTCACTAATCTCTGATATCCATTTAGCCCACTGTTTAGCATACAGCATTCAATAAACAACTACGTAAAGAAGCCTCTCAGAGTCAGGCAGGACAGAGAGACTAATACCTATCTAAGACATAAAGTAAAAGGCAGAGCAACGTAATATGGATAGAATGCTATGGAGAAAAGGAGAGAAAAAAGTGAACCATTTGGCCCTAGTCGGGAGAGAGGACTGTGTTACAGTGGGAAGATAGGAGGAAAGGATTTTAGGGCCAGCCTGAAAACAGGAATTGAGGACCAGGCTGAGGAATAAAGCTCCAAGGAGAAGGAAGTGCACATGTGCAGAGGCTGGAGGGTATGAAAGACACACTGTGTTTGAAGGATAGGAAGTAAACAGTCCGCTGTGGTAGACGTACAGCACGCAGGAAATGCGGTGCCGGGCGCAGTGCAGCAACCAGAAGCACGGCCTCCAGGGACAGACCTGAGTTCGAGTCCTGCCTCTGCCCCTTCCCAGCTACAAGCAAGTGATGTAATTCCTTGGGGCTGCTTCCTGACTTGAACTTTGGGGAAGAGGCTAGGTGTGGTAGCTCACGATTATAATCCCAGTATTTTGGGAGGCTGAGGTGGGAGGATTGTTTCAGGCTAGGGGTTTAAGACCAGCCTGGGCAACATGGCAAGATCACATCACTTTACAAAAAATACAAAAAACTACCCAGGTAGGGTGGTGTGTACCTTTCATCCCAGCTAGTTGGGGAGCTGAGGCAGGAGGATTGCTTGAGCTCAGGAGTGAGGATTGCTTGAGCTCCGGGTGCCATGATCAAGCCAGTGTCCTCTAGCCTAGGCAACAGAGTGAGAGCCTACCTCAGAAAGAAAAGAGAAAAGGAAGAAGAAAAGAAAAAAGAAGGAAAAAATTGGGGGAAAGAAGGAAGAAACTCAGGCAATAACTTTTAGTGCTGTATTCACGGAGAGAATGTAGGCAGAGCAGTGCTGAGAGCATAAGCCTTCAATGTATGCAGCTGTCAGTGTCCTTAAGCCAGAAGGTAAACTGAGGCCAAGTTGTGAAGAACCACTTCCTGTTGGAAGGCTAAAGCTCCAGGACACATGGGGCCCCTGCTTCAAATGCCAGGGAATATATGACCACACCTGTCATCTCTCTGTCCTCCCTTCAATTACTGTCAAATCTAGCCACCAGACTGTGACACCAGCCAGCAGTTTCCAGTAGGCCAGCCCACCTTCTAGACCTATCCGGAATCCCTCAGCATGGAGACAGCCCTTCCTCGGACAGGATCTGAGGGACAGTCAACTCCACCAGCCCTGCCCTCTGCAACTGTGTGACCTGGGGGGTTACACGTCACCATCCTACCCCCTACACATCCACATCCAGTGCCCGGAAGGCTGCTTGCAAAAGGCACCCCCCACCTGCCAACAGCAAGCTCTTCAGAACCACAAAGGAACTTTCCATCACATAAATGTGCAGCTCCTGGAAGGACTGCAAAGCTCAAAGTCAGTCCCTGGACACCATCCTACCTGCCTAGACCCCTCCCGCTCCTCCCTAGCCCTCATTCACAGCATGAAAGTTCCAGTTCTCAACTGCACCCACGTGCTGACCCTGACTTCCTTTTCCCGCTCCTCTGTGACTCATCTTCTTATTGCCTTCCTGCCTCCACTGCTGACCTTCTTCACAAACCCCACCCTCTGTTCCCATTTTACAACCACGAGGGCAAAGCCTAGATCAGGAGAAGCAGATCAGGGCTTTTCCAGACCCCCACTGCTGCTTTGCACTTTTTTTTTTTTTGAAATGGAGTCTCACTGTGTCGCTCAGGCGGGAGTACAATGGTACAATCTCGGCTCACTACAAACTTGCCTCCTGAGTTCAAGCAATTCTCCTACCTCAGCCTCCCAAGTAGCTGGGACTGTAGGCATGCACCACCATACCCAGCTAATTTTTGTATTTTTAGTAGAGACGGGGTTTCACCATGTTGGCCAGGCTGGTCTCAAACTCCTGAGCTCAGGTGATCCTCCTGCCTTGGCCTCCCAAAGTGCTGGGATTACAGGTGTGAGCCACCAAGTCTGGCTGCTTTGTACTATTTTCCTTCCACTATCCTCATAGGAAACCTTTCCTCCCTCCAGACTCCCCCACACTCCTAACGTTCCATGAGAGGATGCAGGCAGAGGCACGGGCTGAGCCCATGACACACAGCAGGACGGGTCACACCCCTTCTGCTCGCTCTTCCTGCTCTGAGAATCTACCCACCTCTGGTGACTCCTCCACATTTCTGGACATCTTAGGGACCTCATAGTCTTCTCCACCACAACTCCCCAAATTCACCTGGGTATTCACCTTCAACGTCAATCCATCAAATCCCCCAGTTTCCTGCTTGCTACACTGAACAGACTTTCACCTCATCCTCATGAGCACACCTCTATTTTCATCATCGCCCAGAGAGACTTCACTAGAAATCTTTCACTCACAAATCCTAGCCCTCCAGCTCTCTCACTTCCTCTGCACCGGCCCCTCCATGACGCCCCATCTCAAGAAGTTTTCCTCTTCACTCTTATTACCACAAACTGTCAGCATCTTTCAACACCCATGCTTCTTCCCTACAACCTTCTCTGAAGGTTTCACTTTTCCTCCTGAAAAGAACTGCTGAAAGAAAAAAAAAAAGCACATACTGGTGCATATTCATCCGTCTAAAAATATGTATTTTCTAGGAGGTTGATGATACTCAGCAGCTCATTCAATTGACCTCGTCAGTGTTTTCTCGATTTTCCTGAAATACTTCTCCAACCCTGCATTCATCCGCAAAAGCATCCCTACCTCCATCCCTACCTCCTCCACCGAGGGCCTTCTGTACCCCTTTACAAAATGAAAATCTTCTCACAACTTAAACTCTGCAATGTCCTCCCTTGACTATAGTTATGGCTCTCAAACTCTAGTTGGCATGAGAATCACCGGGGGAGCACCCTCACACCCTGATACTCAAACTCAGCAGGACAGGGCTGGATCCCAGAAACACCCATGGTGGAAGATCCTCATGATGATATCCAGGTACCATATTTGAGGAAATCTGATGATCAGGCCAAATCCAGCCCACTGCCTATTTCTGTGTGGCCTCCATGCAACAAATGCATTTTACATTTTAAAGGGTTTAAAAACACCTAAGGAAGAACATTTCAAGACGTGAAAATTGTATGAAATCTAGCTGTCAGGATCCACAAATAGTTATATGGGAACTCAATCCTTGACTACAAAGAGACTTAAAATTTGTTTAGAATTAAGCCTACAAACCCAGCAAGATAACTAAAAATATAAGTGAATATTTACCAAGCATCAAATGGAAACAGTGAATTCTATCAGACTCCAGGATGCCCTATGGACCTCCCTTCTCTGTTCCACCATGACGCCATCCACAAACTTATATAGCATCTACACGGGTCTGCGAGCACATAGAGCCTATATGCTTATATGGGCCTTTTCTTTCCTCTATAGTATATAAGCTTTTGTAGGATGCGGACCTTGATTTTTTTTATCCTTGTATTTCTATCACATGGCCGGGTACCTGGTGCTAATAGCATTAAATAAATATTTAATTGATTTAACAATGACTGGAATGTGAGCTGAGCTTTTAATGAAGGACAGGACTTAGATAAGAAAAGAACTGAAGGCTGGGCTTTGCAAGCACGGCCAAGGGAACCAACCAGGTGACTGAGAGCTCCAGGCAGGTAAAGCAACTGTGTAGTCACAGGCCCAGGTGAAATAATCAGACTCACTCCTGGTATCACCTTTAGTCTGGAGCGCCACGTCATTAAAGCTGGTCTTCATTCATCCAGACTTTTAAACTGTGGCACAAGCTTACATTAATCATCCTAAGCCTTCCCTTTTTTCATCTCAAAATTATATCCTAGATTCTTATCTCCTGGTCTGTTTTCCCCTTACCCCTTTTTCTGCTGATGCTAAATTAGAAGGAAAAAAAAAAAAAACAGAAACTCAGAGGGTCCTAGTGTAATACTGAATTCATATTTCACGCACACACACACCTACCGTTTGGGGGCACAATCAGGTAAAATATCCCAAAAATGCTTTGGTGGTGGGCAGAATTTCCACCACTAAATTGGAAGTTTCTTCAAGCCTGGAAGCACTTTCCATTTCAGCTTTCACAGCTCCTAGGCTGTAATGCTGCACCACACAAATCACTAGCAGCAACATTATCATCCGTGTTTTGGCAGTTGAGTCAGACTTGCAAACCTTTAGTTTAAAAGCACGTCAAGTTACACTCCACAACCAAAACAAAGTGAAGACAGGAGCAGATGACTCCTTGATTCCCCCTAAACGGCAAAGAAAAGTGCTCGCCTAATTTATCCTAAGTGAAAGGTTTTATTGGAGTAATCCTACTCACCACCATGGCTCCGTATCTGCTCACTGGACAGGGGCCCATCATTTAGAAATAAAGTTTTCAACAAATCTATCTTTGAAGCACCTGTAGAGGCCCCTATGTCATCATCCATTTCCTGTATTCTGCATCTGAATTAGTATGCTCTCTTTGTCTCTAAGTGAGATAATTTCACATTTCACATCTTTAGGAGGATGTCAGACTAATAAAAATCCCTGAAAACAAAAACCACAGACTTTTCCTGAGTGTAGACCTAACCACACACAGGCTTTCCTATTTAAGAATACCACGAAGTTAACAGAACAGACAAATGCAAGAATCAGATGAAAAGTAATAAACAGTTCTTCACATACCAAGCAGAATGCTTACCAGGTATTTCCATTTTTGCTGGTAATAAACTACTTGACACAGGATCCAGAAGCTAAAGACATTTACAGGAGTGGAATCAATCAGGAATTAGGATGTTAAGACATTATGAAAATGATTCAGTGTCCTTAAGAGGCATACAAAGAACGACTTGGGCAACTTAAGATATATATTTTATAATTTGGAGCATATCCCAGGCCAATCAAAAGTCACTCTTTAATGGGACAGGAGCAAACACATATCAAGGCCTGCACGCTTATCCTCAGGTTATCCCCCAGATCTGACTCAACCTTTCTCTTCCCTGTCCTGTGCCACAGGAGGAGCCCCTCCAGGCTGAGGCCAGGAACCCCTGGGGGACACTGGGAAGAGACGGAAGGGCTGCAAGGTAGGAAGAAGAGCTGAGGTTCTCTCTCTCTGATTCTTCAGGACACCCAGGCAGGTCCAGCTCTCACAAATGGCAATGAAGTTCTTCCACTTTCCCCTCCAGCTGCCCCCTACTTCTGATCTCAGCACTTCAACATCCTTTGCTGATTCCCTTAATCTTGCCCATCCCCTCTGAGTAATTCATTAAAGTCTGTTCATTTCAGCCAATGGGGTTGATTCCTATTTCCTGCAGGGACCCTGTCTGATACAAGAACCTTTCTAACGTAGGGCATTTTACATCATACACAATTTCTCAACCTCAAAATGTAGGTCTTATTGACATCTCCCATTCTACACGAGGATGCTGAGGCTCCAAGAGGGTAGAGTTCCAGCTGGCACTCACAGAGGAAGTTCGCTGCAGAGCTGGAATTGTACCCAGGTCAGATCGACATCTAAGCCCTTAAGAAGCCTTAAAAATGTGAAAGGGAAAAACACACCAAGCTTCCAAACTCGCAAGACACAATGTAGCTTCAAACCACATTATTTATGGTTTGGGGATTTTCCCTGGGCCTAAAATAAGTAACCTGGGGCACTGCCTTTTAAGTGCTTCTTCCACCAAGGGTCTTTCAGACTCCTGCTGGAGGGTGGTCAGACCAACCTTAAAGCTAACAGATCCCAGGGGCTCCTGACAATGGCTAACATTTCTCCTTCAGTTTATCCCAGAAATCTCTCCCTCCCTCCCAATCTTAAACATCCCTAAGGCTCTTTTGCTCTTTTTTATGAATTAAAATCAGAATTACTCTTCTAGAAAAGTAGGGGATGCAACTGAAAGACATTAAAAACATTATTCTAGCACCTCCCAGTCGTAACTTGCCATGGTCCTTTAGCCCTATAAAAGCCTCCCAGGAGTCTTTCCACCTGTGCAGAAGAGATTAGAAGAGAAAATTCAATTAAAATACCCTCTGATAGGAGTGGAGAGGTACGAACCAAACAAACTCCCGTGAAGGAAATTCAGCTATGAGTTTTATTTAACTTCAGAACTAAAGAATCTGCTGGCTGGGCGTGATGGCTCACACCTGTAATCCTAGCATTTTGGGAGGCCAAGGCGGACGGATCACCTGAGCTCAGGAGTTCTAGACCAGCCTGGGCAACACGGTGAAACTCTAAAATTCAAAAGAAATTAGCTGGGCATGGTGGCATGCATCTGTAGTCCCAGCTACTCAGGAGGCTGAGGAGAATTGCTTGAACCGGGAAGCGGGGGTGTTGCAGTGAGCCAAGATCATGCCACTGCACTCCAGCCTGGGCGACAGGAGACTTTGTCTCTACAAAAAAAAAATTGCTATTATGTCTGTCTCTGCCTGGGTCCTGAGGTCTATCTCATCCTCACTAGAAACTAAAGAGTAACTTACAAAAGCACAAATGCTTTGGCACCTGAAACCCTTCCCAAGTTCCTGACTTTCCGGATTTTGCAACTGATGAGAAGACAATGGTCTCATCAGGTAGAGTTCTAAGTTAGGTCCTCAGAGTGAGCCAGGTATGAAGGTGGCTCAGTAAACAGGACCTGAATAAAGCAAATGTCCAGGTCTCACTTTCTCATTGCTGAAGGGGTGTGTGGAAAAGACAGCAGGTATGCTCTCGTTAAAAGCAAAGGAAAAGGAGCACTGGTGAGAGGAAGGAGAAGAAAACCAGGCAAAACAGGAGCGCAGTGGGTCCCCCCATTCCCTCACATGCCCTGCCCAATTCCATTTAAATCAACATTTACTGATTGGCTCACTACTAAGTATGCCCCCGATCTAGCCTGCAGCACCTGAAGAGACAAGGAAATGAGTAAGACAGGCTTCATCTTCAGGAAGGTTTCTTGCCAGGAATGACTGTTGTTGCCATTTTTAATTTTAATGATTGTAGATAATTCCCGGACTGTTGAAATAACTTCACTGGGGCCCCTATCCTCCCACTAACCTATCCTACTCAGAAGCCCCAGCCCCAGGCAAATGATCCAACCGAATAAAGGTTGGGAAAAGATCCTGGGAAAACCAAAGCGTCCTTGGGTGCCCCACATCACACATGGTACAAAGTAACCGTCACCTCTGAACAAGCCTCGCCGCAGCAGTCTAAAACCCAGGTCTTGTATTCAAAATCTACAGACTATAGTCCACAGATTAATCGCACTGGTTTAAGTAGGGTTATCTAAATTAAAAATAATAACGGCTTGAGGACACTGATGACAGAAACACTGGTTTCATTTATCAGACTACTTCACAACTTGATTACAGGAAAGGGGGCAATCCCAAACTTTAAAAAACAAAAAAAGTTCCATCGAACTTGCCGCGCAGGCTGTACCATATCGTTCACACTTACAAGGAGGAAACATACTGACACCAACTCAAGAAGGAAAAAAGAAAAAAAAAAGCCCAACTGTCTAGTGTGTGGCTGTAAAATGCGCCATGGAGGCGAAGGGACGGTGGATAACACTTTCGCCCGCCCCACGCCCGCGATAGCCGGGGAGCTGGGGTCGCTGCGCTCGCTGCGCTCGCGGCCCGCGGTTACCTGGTCCAGCGGGATGCCCAGGAGCTCGCTGAGCGGGTGCAGGCAGGTGGAGCCGGTGGTGCGGTAGGAAAGGCTGGACGGCTGCGGCTCTGCTGCCATCCTGCATCTTCGGGAGGTGGCTGCCCCGGCCCCCGCCCGCAACACGCCCTGCTCGGCGTCCTCCCGCCCGGGTGCTCGAGGGTGGTTGCACCGAGGGGCGCACGGCCGCCTGGTTCGCGCGGGAGCGAACGGGAGGCCGGAGGACGCGAACCGGCGCAGACTCTCGGGGCGCAAACTTGGCGTTGGCGTTGGCGCTGGCGCTGAGGCCACGGGCGCCGTAGGAGGGCCGGGCCCAACGCGCCCCGCTTCCCGCTCCCCTCCTCTCGGCGCCCATTGGCCGGGCTGCTCGGGACGGCCCCGAGAGGAGGGAAGGAGGGAGGAAAGGGGGGACTCGGAGTCCGGCCCCCGAGCTCCTCCCGGCCCGCCCAGCCCGGCCCGCACCGAGGCCGACCCGGAGAGGGAAAGCGACGCCAGCAGGCGCCGCCGCCTGGCCCTGAAGCTGGTGGCGCGAGACCCCGAGAGGCGGGACGCGCCTTTCCTCCTCCCAGGTCGGTAGTCCTAGCTACCCGGCGGGCGCCTTCGCTGGAGCGGGCCACCCACCCCGCCCCACCCTTTTTTGGTTTCGTCGGCGCGGTGGAAGCGGCTGAGTGGCTGCGTTTCCCTTTCCAGCGCACGGTTTCCTCTGCCAGTGGCTGGAAGCTCCAGAAAAGCGCCGTAGCCCCCAGACTCCCTACTGTCTGTACCCGCCTCTGCGCTACGCATAGTTTCCTGCACCCTGATCTGACGTGCTCCGTGTCACACGAGCAAATACAGGGGACTGCGAGCTTCGGGTCAGTTCCGCCTCTGGAGTGAGAAGTATTTCACCTCTGTGAGAAACGGTGTTTACTGTTCTACTGTGTACATGCTGATAAGTCATTTGCATGCCACCGGTCCTCAGAAAGGGCACCTTGCTCCTTAACTTCTCTGCCCCCAGACACCCATGCATCACTGTGACTTGGAAAACTTTTCCAAGTTATCGCCAAGTTCTGGGAAACTTAAAAATCTTGAAGATCCTTTCCAGGAATCGCTAGCTGATGAAAAAGGGTTTCAGGAAGGTAATATTCCGGGCTGCTGGGTAGAAAATGAAAGAAAGTGAGCTCACGTGGCCCCCAGCCTCCACCTGGAAACCCGCGGAGCTGTTACTTAGTAAAGATCAGCTGGTGGAGCCTCAATCCGACAGGCAATGACTTTCTTTTGGGCAGATTCTATCAATGTGCCCTCCAGCTTCAAAGTAAACGGAAGGCCTGTCTGGCAACAACTTCCTCTCCAAGACTCAGGCCTCACGCTTGCCTCCTTTAGGAGTTTCATCACCATCAAACTGCACTGAACATTAAATTGGCAGGACAGAGCTTCTCAACCTATGTCCCCTGTGGAGGAGGGAAAAAAAAAATCGTACAGGCCGGGCGCGGTGGCTCATGCCTATAATCCCAGCACTTTGGGAGGCTGATGCGGGGCGGATCACGAGGTCAGGAGATCTAGACCCTCCTGGCCAACACGATGAAAACCCGTCTCTACTAAAAATACAAACATTAGCCGAGGCCCGTGCCTGTAGTCCCAGCTACTCAGGAGGCTGAGGCAGAAGAATTGTTTGAACCTGGGAGGCAGAGGTTGCAGTGAGCTGAGATCACGCCACTGCATTCCAGCCTGGGCGACAGAGAGAGACTCTGTCTCAAAAAAATAAAATAAAATAATAATAATAAATAAGTCTGTTCCACCAGTCCCACGACCTAACCGAATGGAGACGTCTGCACCAGACGATAATCTCTACTATTCACAAGCAAACCCACACTACAAACACACACACACACACACACAGGCATATACCTGAAGATTACTAGGCTAGATAGGTTCATTTAATATCAGATAATCCTGGACAATGACCAGCGTTGGAGCAACATTCATCTTATCTTGAGCTACATGACAGCTGAAGTGAGATATATAGAGCAGAAGGGGCTTTGTTTAAAAAAAAAAAATCAACACTCAGATATGAGTTCCAGCAAAATAGAAGTAGGTCAGTTTGGGTAGTATTTCTGGAGCAAGTGCTTCAAACCCTTTATAATTTTCCACAAAGCTATGCCTTTGAGACTTCAAAAAATGGTCCTCACATAGGCAATATATACGTGTGTGTGTATATATATATATATTTATATATATGAAAAGTTTTATGTGTACATATATTAGCCTTACACAGGTTTATATATACATATATTACACAGTTTATATATATATATGTTATATATATATATATATATATAAAACAGGTTTATATATATATGTAAAACACAGGTTTATATATAAATTGCTCTTTCATCAGTATATATGTTTTATATATATACATATGTATATATTTTATATATACATCTATACCAGGTATACCATATATATAATATATACATATATTAGCCTTACACAGGTGTTTTTCTCCCTAACAAAACACAAATCATAACCTAGTCTAAATTTTTGTTTTAAAAATGGCTGGGCATGGTGGCTCATGCCTGTAATCCCAGCACTTTGGGAGGCTGAGGCTGGCAGATCACTTGAGGTCAAGAGTTCGAGACCAGCCTGGCCAACATGGTGAAAACCAGTCTCTACTAAAAATACAAAAATTAGCCAGATGTGGTGGCAGGCACCTGTAATCCCAGCTACCTGGGAGGCTGAGGCAGGAGAATTGCTTGAACCCCAGGGAAGCGGAGGTTGCAGTGAGCAAAGATAGCGCCACTGCACTCCAGGCTGGGTGACAGAGTGAGACTACATCTAAAAAAATAAACATGTAGTAACTATGGTTATAGATCTTATAAACAAAATGTCACAGAACTTAATTGTTCTGTTCTATTGATACTGTCGTACAATTAATGCTAAAAGAACTGTTGGATAATCCAGTACCAAGAGAACAGATCAGTTACACTACAGGTGACTGAAACAGCCTTTGGAAAAGTTGCTTACATGATTCTAAGATGTATAACAGCAGGACCATGGACACATTGCTCTCTTTTCCTTCATCAGTTTCTCTATTTCCATCCTCCGTCAATTGTAGATTCATAATAATTATTATCATATGTTAGATATCGCTTTACAAAAGCTGTTTCATTTAGCAGTGACAATAACCCTGTGGTGGTTATAATAATCTATTTTATAGATGTGAAAACTGGGCTTAAGGGAGCTTAAGTAGCTTGGTTGTATTTAGGGAGCTTAAATAAAACGTGTCTGTTTGATTTCAGAGCCTGGGCTCTTTAGTCAATATGTATTGCCTCCTCTAAAACATAGTATTTTTCTCTTTATCAAGAGGACAGCCCACACACCAGATATAGCCTTGTTATTTCTGTAGACAAGGCATTACATTTACTGTTCAAAATGAGGTGGTAGGGGTGATGCCACAGACAGGCTGTCTCTCCTGTTTTCTATTTGCAGTAGAGCGAGGCTTGATATCAAGGTCAGTTTTATAAATCTTCCTTATAGAACCATGCTCAGAATGTGACATTATTTAGGAGATCCACTGCACATCCTGAAGACTCTTCAAAAATTAAAGCCAGGCACAAAAAGACCTGAAAAAGATTCTAGCATATTATTCCCTGTTACCATGTTACGATGGACTAATAGAAACTCTACAAATTGCTGTAGAGTCACTAGGCATTGGCAGACTGGCTGAAGAGTTCCTAAAATAAGTGAAGTATTTTGATTTTAAATAAACTCCATGCCATTCTATGGTGGATATTCAGAGGCACTTTCCACACCTCCTACTTCACATACCAACTCAAATCAAACAACAAAACTGAATTAAAACCATCCTCAAAATTTACAAAGGTATAATTCCTCAAGGAGATACACTCTAATGATACCCCCAGTCTAGATTCAACCAAAAACAATCACCAATGAAACTAAAGATAAGCCATCTGCAATTATATAACCCATGTAAAAATAGAATTACCATTTTAATAATACTACATATTAATGTAATGATAATATATATTCACAGAGCATACTTACTTATCCCCTTTGATCCTTCCAGCAACCCTATGAAGTTGGAAGAGCAGGTGTTTATCGTTTGTATTATGTCATCTCCATTTTTATTCAGATGAATGCTTTCTCTAATAACTTGCAGCTAGCTTCTCCATCTAGTAAACAGCAAATATAGGGTTCAAACTTGGGTATTCTCTTCTTTTTAACTATACAGAAATCTTTTTATTATACTAGGAGTCCACCTTCAGGAAAACAACAGAAATTGTTGCCTGCATAGGACATTAAATTCCAGGCTTAACTTTTGAGAGCTGATCTGATGAATGGTGTAAATTGACCCATGACAGGTATCACCATTGTTTTCTGAGCAATTTCTTTAAGCATCATCCACAAAACTTCAGGTAATTTATATATTTCAATCAGTGATCCATTTCTTCATGTTTTAGCTTAACTGATGTGTGTTTGCTTGGAACATATATTGCCACCCACCTGCCTACCTAACATATTTTCCAAGCTTGGGATCACAGTTAAACATTGTTTTTATAGTTGTACATATTCAGAAAATGAATAAACTAATATAACTGAACATATACCAGATTTAGCTATGACAGCTATGTTATAGCATTTTTTCCTTAAGAATATTGTGTTATGGGACCTAATCAAACTCCACAGCTTCTGCACAGCAAAAGAAACAGTCATTAGAGTGAATCGGCAACCAACAGAATGGGAAAAAATTTTTGCAATCTACCCATCTGACAAAGGGCTGATATCCAGAATCTACAAAGAACTGAAACAGATTTACAAGAAAAAAACAAAAAAGCCCATTCAAAAGTGGGCCAAGGATATGAACAGACACTTTACAAAAGAAGACATACATGAAGCCAACAAACATATGAAAAAATGCTCATCATCACTGGTCATTAGAGAAATGCAAATCAAAACTACATTGAGATACCACCTCACGCCAGTTAGAATGGCAATCATTAAAAAAATCTGGAGACAACAGATGCTGGAGAGGATGTGGAGAAATAGGAACACTTTTACAGTGTTGGTGGGAGTGTAAATTAGTTCAACCATTGTGGAAGACAGTGTGGCGATTCCTCAAGGACCTAGAAATAGAAATTCCATTTGACCCAGCAATCCCATTACTGGGTATATATCCAAAGGATTATAAATCATTCTACTATAAGGACACATGCACACGAATGTTCATTGCAGCACAGTTTACAATAGCAAAGA